>JALPQI010008763.1:0-42248 GCA_025490895.1 Thaumatotibia leucotreta
CTATTAATCCTACATTCATGTGCCAGACAAATGCGTTGAATACGTCACTAAGTGCCTGTGTGGCACTTTCGTCTTAGTAGTAAGTGACTATGTCTATCCCTCTTAGTGGCACACTATGTGCGGCCCCTCGTTCTGGTATTATTGATTATTGACAACATTACATTTTAAAAAAATACTCAAGTCAGACGTACAATTTAATAAATTGTATGTCATCGTTGAGTAATAATGTTTTTACATGTGTCTTAAACAATGTGAATGAAGTAAATAAAAACAAAATTTTAAAAATGGCTTCTCCAAGCGTCAGTTCAATTAGTTCAGTCACAGTCAGTTCAGTTGATGTTTGGCAAAAGGGTCGTTGAAGCGGACGCAAACACCGTAGATTTTATATAAAATGTGAAATTTTGATGTTTTCAAGATATACCTGGACTAAATATGAAATATAGACTACTTTACAGTTAGGTAATAAACTCATTATAATTATATGTGTCTTTAAATGTGGTTTATTGTGATCGAACTGACTTCGTAAATTGTTTCAAAACATTTTATCATTTTGACATGTTTCTCTATTTGTATGATTGTACACTTATAAAGTGTTATGTGTAATATCGTTTAAAACAAGTGCAACAAGTGTCTGAATATTTTATCGCTGGATTTGTGAGAATCCTCAAAGGTGGAAGTGTTTACAGACCGTTTGTGCAATCATGAAAGACGTGTTTAGGGATGTAAGGACGAACTGTAGTTACTTTTTGATAGTGTTATCGCATTTGCGTTGTAGTACTTGAGCGTCGATTATCTTGAGGTGAGGAAGGTGCGGGCGGCGAGGATGGAGCAGAGGTGAAGGGAGAGCCGCCAGCACCGTGGAGCACCTGGTGGGCGGCGGCGGCGCCGGCGGGCTGCTGCCCGGCGCCTCGCCCCAGCACCCGCCCAATATGCTCCAGCCCATGGAGGACATGATCCTGCCACCCAAACGCCAAGCTGTAGTCGACCGATTGAGGTATGAATTACTCTAATAGCATGAACTAATATATTTATATTAGGTGTGTGGATAGACCACAACTGAGACTCGCATGTCAGTTATTCCATGAAGATGGCATTTGTGACACTTCTGAAATATTGGATATTACTATAATGTTTACCATGTTGATTTTCAACATTCTTTAGCAAGAAGTTTTATTTTTTTGAATATAAGCACCAATACATACTGGGATGGTGGATAAAATAAGAAATGATGTCTATCAGGTATGATTTCCTATAAAGTTCTGTTAAAAATATCAGTGAAATACATGATTTTAGCTATATTATTAAATTTGACCCTAGTTATGCAGAAAACGACCAACATCAATTTTTTGACAATGCAGAAAGTGACCAAACTCAATATGTTAAAGCTTAAGTCAGATTAACAAAACATTGTGTTTGGTCGCTTTCTGCAAAATTGGTCATTTACGAGTAGCTGTACAATTAACATTGGACCATATCAAGTGATTCTCCTGCATTTTTTTAGGCGCCAGCATTTTTTTCTGCTCATTAAGTTGATGCTAGTTTCTTTTGAAGGCACCTTTTTATATACACCTTATTTTGCCATGATGGAACAGTACAGATGTAGACATTCCTTCGAAGGCTCCTACTACTAATCAAAGTGAAGTAGTAGGTTTGTACAATTTTATTGCTCTATTCTCACAGTCAAGTGCCAGTGCTACTGTAGTAAATTACTCAAGTATTCTGATTGCATTACTTTTATAGTTATTGCCTGGAGTGTGATTCTTGCTCTTATTAATTGATTACTAGTAGTATTAAACTTATTAGATTTGTCTAATATAAAAGAATATTTTATTTTATTTTATTTATTTTATTTTATTTAAGGAGAACCAACAGCTTCACATCTTAAATAGTAAGTAAGAATACAAACAGAAAGCCAATTACAGGAACTCACATATAGTGATAGAACAAATTAACACATAGCGAATGATTGAGCACATTCGCAGACACACATGCGAATTGTTAAAAGAAAAACAAACAAACATTATTATATTATCAAGAAACATTTTTTTTTGTTTTTTATATTTGCATGTATATATATAGTTCGAGAAATATAAATTTAATGTTTATTTTTACTATAATGTAGGTAGAAGGTTACCAATTTATATTTCACGAACTATACAATTTTTTTACTGAAAACACAGTAAATAAATATGGACACATACAATACCTACTGCATACAGTAATAGACTAAAGGAAGCGAAAACAGATTAGCAAGGTTCCTACCAGGCTCACACGAAATACCGTTCAACCAAACTTTGCCTCACACTATGAACTTTACAGTTAAATATATCAATGTCTAATTCCTTTGACAACCTATTCAATGCACGACTAGCACGAATCATGTAACTGTTCTGTCTATAATTGGAAGATGCAGTTTTGTAGGATATGGGGGGATGGTATCTTTTAGAACGATAGGGGGTAACAAAAGAGAGCCTACCTAGCAGCTCAGGGCAATCAGTTACGCCACTAGTGATATTTAATAGAAAAGTAATATCGGCTATTTCACGACGTCCTCGCAGGGGTACTAGGTGGTGCTTCTTACAAATGCTAACATAATCTGTGGAACTATAGGGATGTTTAAGTTTAAAGCATAAATATTTTAAGAACTTTTTCTGCACACGTTCGATGCGGTCAATATAAGTATTGTAACAAGGGTTCCAGATTTGCGACGCATACTCTAGTTTACTTCTTACGTATGTACAATATAATACTTTAAGGGTTTTAGCCTGTGTAAAATAGATAGAATTACGCATGATAAAGCCAAGGGCCTTAAGTGCTCCATTTATTATACCATCAATATGTTTATCAAATATAAGTTTGGAGTCATGTATTACACCTAAGTCCCGCATATGCGTGACCTTATCAAGAAATTGCCCCCTCACTTTATATGACGTAGAAATTAATTTGCGCTGCCTTGTGAAAGTAATTGAGAAACATTTAGATGGATTAAGCTCTAATCTGTTTTCGAGACAGTACTCATCAAGACGCTCAAGATCAGATTGTAACAATAACGAGTCATTAGAAGTTTTGATTTTGGTAAATATTTTCATATCGTCAGCAAAGCAAAGAAGTTTAGAATGCAAGAAGCACTTGCCTATGTCATTAACAAATATGTTAAATAGTAGTGGACCAAGCAAGGAGCCCTGGGGGACACCGCTCGGAACTGTCACCCAGCTAGACATATAATTGTTCACTACTACAGCCTGAGAGCGATTATCAATATACGAAGCAAACCATCTCAGTAAATCCCCGTGAATTCCCATGTCATATAATTTGGATATCAATAGCCCGTGGTCAATTTTGTCAAAACATTTGCTATAATCTGTATATATTACGTCCACTTGAAAGCCGCCATCCATAGCTTCAGTCACGTAGTCATTTAATAATACTAGGTTTATATTATATCTGCTACAAAGGTTACAAGTTTATGTAGGTACAATTTTATAAAAGCACTATTCAATTGGTTCATAATTTTAATAATACACTTATGGCATAGCATATGTGTATGGAACAGGCACTGTTAGTATTTTAATTAATTTAATTATACTAAGTTTTTTTTTCATGATCTATGGAGGCTTAAACATTTTGCTTTGCATAAACAAACACATACTGGTCAGTGTGAAGCAGAACATATTGAGTAATTTATTTTTAATGAATGAGCTGGAATTGATTTCTTTTGATAGTATAATATCTACTTACTTTAATTTTCAGACAGTTTGTATGGGAATTATAAATCCCGGTTTGCGGCTTTTCTATCCGAAAATCTTTTTTTGGTCCCATACAGGCTTTTGATCCTGAACAGAGACAGGATCATTTGGCATCAAAAAAAAGTTTGTCAAAAATTACCATTTTCTCGCACCCTGTATGCTTTTTCCAAAATCTGAAAACGCCAATCTTCTTTAATGGGAAATCACGGGAGGGTCTCCTAAGACCATTTTCGCGTAGCTACAACGGATCTGGTAGCTGCCCTGACTGACCCAAAATCTTTTTCCACACTGTATGTTACCTATACCAATGAAACAGACATTTTTATTTAGTAATCCACATGAATTCAGTCATTTTCACTCTATGGTGAAAGATTCAGGGAGTTGTATTTAATTAATTTATTTATTTAATCTTTATTGCACAAATAAAATAGTACAAAGGGCAGACTTAATGCCAGATGGCATTCTCTACCAGTCAACCATTATTAATTATTAATATCCTTTCTATTCTACATCTTAAAACTAGGTACTTTCGTAATTTAATCATGATAATTAAAATTAATTATTTTCATATAAAACATTAATTACCAATTTCAAAGGTAATACTGATTACTGATAATTTGTTGGAACTTGATTCTAAGATAGCAAGCATCCATAGACTACACTGCACATTTTCCGTCAAACGGTCAAACGGTAGGTACGCTAATTTCCAATTAAATTAAATTTAATTTCCAAAACGGAAGACATGGGGCCTATTTCTCGAAAGCGTGTAACTTGTAATACAAGCGGAAGTCCTTATCTAATTAATAGTGTTAAAAAGAGACTTCCACTTGTATTACAAGTTACAAGCTTTCGAGAAACGGGCCCCAGCGCTGGCTCTGCTGGCAAAATGCTGAGTTTTGGCCATTTCGAGACAAAATTTCGTGTTTACTGTTTTGTTTTGTTTCTACTGTGTTCTTGTCTCGAATAAACGTTGTTTCTTCTTCTTCTCCTAATTTTATTTACCCCTTAAATAAAGCGTTTACCGACAGATCGAGGCAGTATGGCTTAGTGCTTTCGTTTGTCCACAAGTATTAAGAAGAAAAAAACAGACGGATCGATAATGATCGGGCGTGGAACTGAAGCTACTGAGATCGAACCTAACGGTTACGCTACATATCCGGTCGATTTCAATAAGTGGGTTTCGCTGCAGCAGGAGTCCGCTCATTCTGATAAGCGAAGAATGCGCTAGTTTTAACAGGAATCCTTGTTATTAGGGTAAATGTGATTTTAGAACACGGAATAATAAAAACACTGTTTTTTCTGTTCTGTGTTTTAGAAAAATTGGTTTTTGTTAAAAGCAAAAAAATACCAAGGTAGCTAGGGTAACTCGGGGTTAGTTAGAGTCCCATACAAAACCCCACAAAAATAATCACATCACTATTTTGGATAGAGTTCTACAGCCTTAAGGCCAAGCTACACCGAATGCGTGTTCAGCACTTGCGTACGTGCGCTCGTACGTTGTAGCGTATGTAAATGTAATATTAGATGGCACACCGCTTGCGTGGCGTGCACGTGCGCGTGTCCAGCAAACGGTGTGCTATCTACTATGACATTGACAAGTGCTACATAAGGCGGACGTCACGCGCACGTGCACGTGCTGCACACGCATCCGGTGTGTGGCCCAGCCTCTAGAATATTGTGTGTATGTCAGCAACACGCGGACTTTTCGCAGCCTCACGTTTTCGATTGTATTGATTAAAAAACCGGCCAAGTGCGAGTCGGACTCGCGCGCGAAGGGTTCCGTACCATTATCAATTTATTACTTAAAAAATACAGTTAAATCAACCTACCTCAAAAACTATAGGAGATAATTTAATCAAACCAAAAATTGTTGATAGAGTTTATTAATGTGCATAACATATATTTTTTTTAGAATTTTATATCCCGTAGTTTAAAAAATAGAGGGGGGGGGGACACATTTTTCAGACTTTGAGAGCTGATATCTCGAAAACGATTTGCTTAAATAAAAATGAGATGTATAAACCTTCATATCATTTTCAAAGACCTTTCGATTAATACCCCACACGCTTATATACAACTAAATAAAATTTTCTATCCCTCAGTTACATGTATGGAGGGCCCCCACCCCAATGGTTTTTTTTACAATTTAGTATCATAATCCTGTAGCGGTTCATACAATACATATCCTTACCAAATTTCGCTACTGTAGCATTTATAGTTTCCGAGTAAATCGACTGTGACAGACGGACAGACGGACAGACGGACATGACGAATCTATAAGGGTTCCGTTTTTGCCATTTTGGCTACGGAACCCTAAAAAGGAAGTCAAAAAGAAGGAAGTTCTCTTGAAGTCGCTTAATATTACATTACTTAGAGGCAAATATCCTTAATGGTTAATTTTAAGACAGCACTCTCAAGTCATGGGTTAATAACCTCCCGATAGCGGGGGTGGGTCGGGTATTTCCCCCACAATCTGCTCTAAATTTCCAGCTGGAATGTTTTTTTCACCGACGGCACTATTACAGTCTATTGATATTCGGAATTTTTATTTAAAATAAATACCTACAATGATTATGGTAAAAAATGAGCCTAAATCTTAATAATAAGGGTTTGAAGAAGTAAAGTTTATTTTGACGGTAACGAACTTAATACTGCGATTGTTTTTAGAATAACATTGTATTTTACCCACGAAAAAAAGATAGTTCCTTTTGAACAGAGTTTGGTTTATTTTAAACGTTACTAGACGATTGTTTAAATTTACGTGTAAAATAACGGCCTATTGCGCAACCCAGATTAAATAATATCCGTCAAATAAAGTTATCACTATTTATTTCCCCAGGGATTTTAAAGAAAGGGTCAGCTAACATTTATCTGACAGATATATTTTATTCAGGGTTGGTGAAACAGGCCCTTACCTTAGTAAACTAAATATTGGACGTAAAAAAACATTAATAGTAGGTATTCACAAACCCGTGAGATAAAGGGACAAATAACCATCTAGCTACGCTTTCTAGTGTAGCTGTATCTGAGATCTGAGGGCCTAACGCGAACTACGATATCCGTAAATTTCGGGGATTCTTCTCTGTCATTCTAATGATGCCTTCGTAGAGTGACAGACAAATCCCGGAAATTTACGAACTTCGGTGTTCGCGGTAGCAGGAGCAGGCCTGAGGGCCTACATCCATAATCGTAATTACAGTCAAAGACAAAATAAGGTGTACACAAAAATGTTAAAAAATAAGAACGTCGTAACATATTTATGAGCCGATTCTTTCGATACTTATTTTTGCACTTGACTGTACAAGCATCAGTCTCTAGTCTCTATCACTTCAATGAAAGGTTATTTAGAGAGACAGGGACAGCTCCTAGAATTTTACGAAATCCGATGTTCGCGATGGACTTCGTAGGGCTTCCAATTCTAATATTCGAAAACTTCAAATATTCTCTACATTTTGATATTCGAGTAATACGGCATCGAGATTTTTTTACACAAAATAATATAATTTAGACACGTCAACAATTACTAAGTTATTGTATAAACATTTTTTTTTCGATATCTTACGATTTTGCATGAACTTCTGGTACACGCTAGTAAAACAAAATTTCCCTAAGCCAACCAAACGGACAGTTATTCTCGTTAGAAAATACCTCCAACGTGAAATTCTCTAGTCATCAATGTTGATTAATGAAGTACAACATAGGTATTGTGTTATTGAAATATTTTACGTTAATATGCAAATCAAATACAAATAAATACAAATATTCTTAAATGATTCTAATATAGATTCGAATAACACGAAATAAAGAATCGAATATACCTGTAAAACTCTCCAAAGAAGCCCTACCCAGGGATTGGATGCGGTTTTTTTGTCTATACAAAGGAACGGTTCTAATTTCGTTCTTCGAGACTTATATACATTCTTTATTAATGGAATAATTTAAAAATATGTTGTTATTTACTTACTGAGTACTACATAAAGAGTACAAAATATTTTAAAAATTGGTCTATTTCGATGTTTTCTAAAAAACCGGTTCCGATCCCTGGCCCTACCCTCGCGCAGCCCTAGCAAGGGGCACACTTGTCACGACATTGACCGTCCGGCTTTTACCCGTTCCGTACCGTACGCCTTTGTAACGGCAGCTTATGTAACTCTATTGAAATGGGAGCCATTGTTGCTCCGTTGTGCAATCTCGGCGACAGCCTACATTCAAATCATTAGCTTAACGTAACTTATTAGTTTCAAATATTTGCGAAACAACAGTGAGGTGTAAAGCTGATACTTTATGTAGACGTACAGTCTAGGTACACAAAGTCACAGCTTTACAACACAACTCACTTTGGCCTGTCTTAGAAAAAGCTATTTTAACTAAGGCTGTCGTATAGCTGTACTATGTTGTCTTCGGTTGTATGTTGTTCTATGTTGGTTCTATGTTGTGTTGCCTTCGGATATATTGGAACAGTCAGGGTGCTCTCAAACGTCTGAGCTGGTCTCTATTGTTATGGCGTTAAGGTGCTCCAAACTCATTCGCATTCGCTCATTCTATCCCCCACTCTACGAAATCGATGAATTTCGACGAATCATGTTTTGCGTAACGAACGAATTTCGTAGTGGGGATAGAATGAGCGAATGCTCGTTTGGTCTAAATACACCTTTAGAGTGCATGTTTGGATATTTTTGAGCACCGTAGGCACTCTGATATATCTTATGGCGAATGTACACCAGCCTTGGATGTTTCGAGATTTCTACAATAGGTATCCATGAAGCGATAATAGTTTTCTTACCAACTGTTTCAGAAACAATATCTAGAACAATTTTTTAGCAAATTCAACTAGCTTCTAAATGGTTTTAAACGATTCGCTACATGAAACAATTTTTAGAGTTTCTCTTTCAGTTGCAACACTGCAGCGGTCGTGCGCTTTGTTTTACGTAGATAGTTAATTTAAAAGAGCTAATCACAGAATTAAATAGTTGATATAGTCAGACTTCCGTCAGTAAAGAAAAAGAAAAAAAAAGTAGGAATTTCAATTCCGCGTCGTTTTTTTATGGCAGACTATAAATTTACAAGAAAAGTAATTAGCCCTCTCGTAGAACAATCTCAGTTGCCAATATCGCCATAATAATAAAACTATTAAACAAATTAATCGTATTGGAGTCGTGAATAGTGATGGGTAGCTGACCCAACACAGTACGGGGTATATTCCCAAATGGAAACTTTCCCAATAGCATAGCAACATTGGGAAATTACCGGGAACGACCCATCACTAGTCGTGAATCATTTTGAAAACATTCGACGCGTCATACTTGACGTGACGATTGCCCAAATAAGTAGATATTGTATTACCTATTTACAAAACAGAGATAACGCCGGTCTAAAAAATAACGTCGCGCCAATGTTTATCCAGTCAAAATATTTGCAGAAATACAAAACTGACGCATTAAACCTAATTTTCAATAAAGAGACTTGGCTACAGAATTTACCTACAACACAAATCACAGCCCTGACTGACACTTGTCTCTGTCACTCCAATTAAGTCATTGGTGTGTTAGAGAAAGACGCTCGAAAACTTTTATAAGATTTCGCGGGAGGCTTTCCGAGTTGAATCAATGGGACTAACTGTAAAACTGTATCGCTAGCACACAAACCCAACACATTTCCGGAATAGTTACTTTTGAGCAGGTTAACATGTGAGTGTAACATAGGTATACTATGTATATAAATATATCAAATCAAAATGATTCCGACCATTCGTAGTAAATCTCAACTTATTAAATCCCATAGGAATACTCAAGTTGCGTAAACTCCTTACGTTACAGTATTCTGTAAAGATCGCTATTGCACCTTATTCCGTTGCAATAAGACCTACATACAGACAATATTGAACAACGTAGTTCAGTACGAGGAGGGCATAGTGGTTTTTGCGCCAAGCGAAATTGTGTTGAGTCGCAGTTGCAGCCACAGATCACTTCGAGTTCCTACTAGACAGAGCAAATGACACAAATAGGGTCTCCCAAATTCCAAAACTATGGATCCTGTCGCATTTTTAAGGAACCGTGCCGTATCGTTGTCGATCGGTGTCGTCTGAGTAGTTTCTTTTTCGTCTCATTGCTTAGAAATAAAGGTTTTCTATTGAAGTTACTTACTGAGCTCATCTTTATAAAAAATATTGACAAACCTTTAGTTTTAGGGATGAATATTGACTGTTGTAGTATAAAATGTCTGATGAATGTTTAATTTTATCTAGATATCATAATTCATAATACTTAGATATCTAGATATAATTTAACACTTCACACTTGCATCATGAACAAAAAAAAAACTAAATGCTCACTTTCATTAACACATTCACTGCCCCGTGGCACCGAAAATGTGTAATTTAGCCGCGATACCGCTTAAACTGATAGGAGCTGTCCGTAATGCGCTTAAAGGTGCATTTAGACCAAACGAGCATTCGCTCATTCTATTCCCACTACGAAATTCGTTCGTTACACAAAGCGTGATACGTCGAAATTCGTTGATTTCGTAGAGTGGGGGATAGAATGAGCGAATGCTCGTTTGGTCTAAATGCACCTTAAGACGCTATAATACACAATATTTCGGATCACGACAACGAATCCAATAATCAGAGATCGGACAAATGTGCATCATTATTTCGCAATAATATGGACATGACTCGAAAGTTGATTGAATGAATAATTAAAAGAATAATTTCTTGAAATCAGATTCCAAAGCTTTGAGGTGACTATTTACAAAGGTTTTCATGGGTTTCCGGTGTCAAATAGGTAATTTTCTGACAATTATTAAATGATTAATTATTCAATCTACTTTGGAGTTATGGCCATATTATCAATAATACATAATGCGGCGTCTAGTGTCGGTCCCAGACGTCTCAGTTGCAGCTAACGGTACTCTAAACGGCCATAGGCGGTGCATTAGCGTGCCGGGCTCTACATTTCCTATTTGCATTGCGATGCAAGTGTTTGAATCTCTTTATATAACACGTACAATATCAACTCGTGCATTATGTGTGCTTCCCCATTCGTATGTTGCTGGAATTTTATAGACAAGTCATTACAGCATATATGTATGGGTGGAAAGGGACGACGTTCCTTCCCGCTACCGACCGAGTCTACCAACCATTACGATGAACTTTCAGTATGGGACCAACATCGAAATATCTTTTAAAAAATATAACGCCTCATACAAAGTGAGTGATTAGTTAAGAGTTCAATAGTATGGAAAAGTCTATTTTCCATGTACGCTTTCGATTATACGAATGTCGATAAGATAAATAAGCTCCGATGTTGTGCCTTTTCTACAAACTTTTTACCCTGAATTTCATTTGGCAACCAACTGTTCGCAGATGTTTCACTTGGCATACCAACGTTTAGGTAGGTACCATAATGATTATTATTTGCAGTTTACCAACTAGGTTAGGTTAGGTTGGATTGGAACACGAAAATATGCTAAAGATATGTCTGCGATACGTTACACTTGGCAACAGATCTTTCGGCGAAATGAAATTCTGTGATCAATTGGTTGAAAGCGATATTCGGCAAAGTTATTTTCGTGAATAAAAAGAATTCAGCTTAAATTAAAATCACATAGAAAAGCCTGCCCTTTGGTTGCTATGGATAATATACATAGAAGCAACCATAACTCAGTAAATAATTTGCTCTTATCGGGATTTGAACCCACGAGGTACAGCTGCGAAGGCAGATAGCCAATTAAATTATTACGGAGGGCGTGTAGCAGGAAAGTCAAACTGGAAACTAATGATGAATCGACACATACATATCCTGGTCCTAGGTACCAATTGTAACGACCCGCCCCACTTAAAAACCCCTCTCTTAGAAATAATACTATAACTACTTAGTCGACTCTCCTGCTTTTAAAGTTTTAGCCATGATGAAGTGTGATCGTCTAGAGATTGATGGTGGACCCTAACATTGTTTCATAGTAACCTAGAGTCTTTGACAATAACAGAATATGTGGAGCTTGTGGAGATAAATAATAATGCCTAGACTAAAGAATAAGGAAGTATATTCGCAAATTAGAAGAAGATTAATAATAATTCAAACAGTCACATTATGATAAACATTTTGGATGGCATAGCGAAACATAATTAATCAAATAGGAAAACAATTAGTAACTTAAAGTATAAATTTATAATGTAATTCACTAATATTATAGGAGCACCACCTGCGGAGAGAGATAGGCAAACATGAGAATTTAAAATATAAATGTTTAGTATATAAGTTTAAAAAAAAACAATAAAAAATAATTATTGTTTTTTTTTCCTAATCCACTACCAGCTATTTCTTGTCGCGGCTAACTTGTGATAGTCCCTTCCTTTGCTTTTCTACCAGAGTTTCAAAGGAATTTAAATATAATTATACAACAGTTGTACTCTTAAGTACTGAATTAATATAACAAAATAGAACAATGGAAGATTTTCCATATCCCTAGTCTATGTTCATATGAATTCTTAAAAGAACTCACGTCTAGATTGTACATGTGATAGTGTTACTTCATCATGTACAAACTATCATCAAGCAGGATGTGGTCTGCGACCTTAGGCTAACCTAACAGACGCTACCAGCATTTCGGAAAGCCTATTCCAAGCGAGAAGAAATGCCAAGAAACTCGCTTGTACTGAGATTTCAGCTCAACTACCTTCAACAGTCATTATTTATATAGAGTAGAAGGAGTACTGTAACGGCCTTAGCCTATCCATTACTACCAAAGTCATTTAGAATTCCAGATTTTAAAATCTATATGCATAAGTAAGTACCACATTCACAGTATAGTGTTACTAAACTTCTGATCTCATGTTACATTCGATCAGTGCTAGATCCAATCGGTTTTCCAAATAATTCACCAGATCCTGTAATGGATTACAGATTATTTATATTTTAGCATTTATTGTATTCAGTAAGTTGAACTCAAATTAGATTTAAAAAGTTGATATGCTAATTTTAAAGCATAGGTAATCCATAATAATGGATTCCTTAAGATTTGTATATTTAAATACAAAGAGCCCTCACTTAGGGTAAACTTTAGATAAATATGTAAGTATAGATTGATATTTGGTCTTGATTACTAATAAGTAACATAGGTTTTATTGTATAATATGAAAGCGAAGACTAAATTACTTTATAGCCTCTTTTGTGCTGTAAATAGTAATTTATTTTATACTATATCAATATATATGAAGGTTTAGATTTGGATACAAATATATATTATAAATGCAGTAGTCTTGAGTATATTAAATACTTGATTATTATACTGTGCCTTTATATGCATAGTATTTATAAAGATGGAAAAGATATTAAAGGTATGTATTTCAAATACATATTACAATGGTTTTCATGTGTTCAACCTAAATTACTAGATTAGATAATTTGAGCTTTATTTCCAAAACAAAGCAGCTGCTCTGAAAATTATGCAAGCACACAAAATAGGTAATTTACACAATGAAATCTCATAAAGATGATGGTATATATTCTTCTAAATGGTAGGTTCAGATTACTGAGATCATATTTCCTTGATGGAAAAGCAGCACACTGCTCTGTGCACTATGCGCACTACAGATAGACATTTATCACAGAATAATGATTGAAATTTCGTAGCACCAGGATATCTTTCAACATTAATCTCTACTTGTTAGCAGATCTCCGATCAATATACTATCAATATACAACCCTTTGACGGGCGGGACAACAGAGTTGGTCCGAAGGCCTATAGTCAAGATCTCGCTACGACAAACAAAATTAAACACTTACCAGTTACTTCGAGCTCACTGTTTAATCAAATTCTTTGTCATCTGACTTAACTTTAATACACTAAAGCTTTCCTACAACTTTAACAAATAGGTACTAAGACAACACAGTTCCTGAAATCGCCTTGACTGCTTTGTTATCACCGTTCGGTATCCACAGTCAACGTTTTACATAGAGGGTTAGTAAATACACAAAACAAATACATAAAAGTGACCTCGAATGCAAATGCAATCTACTCTAGGTGTTGTTAGTAACCTAAATATCTCCTAGATTATTCTTTCCCATTGTTTTATATTTATGCAACATAGGTACGTTAACCGGAAGAAACGGGTGAATTTAAAAATCGAATTATTCAATAATTAACTCCAAGACTAGGTGTATTTTAGGTAGGTAATTACTGTAAAGTTAACACTCGATAAGATAATAATCAAAATCTCACCCAACCGAAGGTATTTGCAACGTACTACATATTTTTCGTCTACCACGTGACCACCTTCCAGAGCGACCGTACACTCCGAATCTCAGCCAGAAAATCCCTCCCTTTTGTAAAAAATGGCGTCTATTTATAGGGTTTTCGAACTGCCTAAAATGTATCACTAAAATTCCCGAACCAAGTAAAACGTTGTTACTATTTAATATCGACCTTATTTTCTACAACTTAAAGTTTACTTTCTCTTGACTCTAGGTTTGACTTAGAATCTCTTTATTTCTATATGATCTATCGGCCATGTTTTTTTCTATGAATTGCACACAAAACTAGCATCGTCCCTTTTAGGTTTTAATAATTTCGTACTGATGTTTGATCAAGGGATTATATTTCGAATATACTTTTTAGTTCGAATATTTATTTTAATTGTTAGTATTTTATAGTACGAGTCCGACTAGACCCACTATCGCGTATTTCAGTTGCCGGATTGAACGGAAATGAATTAATTCAATGAAGTACTTCGTTGACTATTTACGATCGTTTAATATATTAATATTCGCCAATTGCGTTGGTTTACTATGGATACATATATAAAAATTATAAATATAATTATGGAATATATGTAGCAGTTCAAACGGACTGTTACAGGCGTCAAATATAGAATACAAAAATAACCAAATGTTAATCCAATTAATTATTATATCGCAAATATAAAACATACATAAAACGCAAATACCAGCTAAATCACAAGTTTGTACGTGGGTGGATACATATATAAAACAGCCTGTTGATATAAAACTACGTATATCGACCGTTTTTTGTGATAACGCATTTTATGGCGATGTCGACCATACATTGCGTAACGCTAGGTATCTCGCTACGCTACCGACTTGTCGTCACCTCATCGGAACACGATAACAATCTTGATAAAGTCCGGTTCCATAATCCAGCTTGTTATGAAACTTTGGATGACTTGCTTTATGTTTTTAAGTTAAAATATTAATATCACAAACTCGTCATGCTTGCTTGGTCTTGTCGGTACTTGAAACTCTACCACAGTATAATAAACAGTACTAACTTACAGTATGGGCACATTCTGCCTTCCACCGAAAGTGCGGCCCCCGCTCCGGAGACCGCATAGTTACCTTGTTGACCTACCGCGAACTCGGAAGTTCGCTTTCAGGGATTTGTCTCTGTTACACCAATGAAGGCTTCATTAGAGTGACAGAGACAAATCCCCGAAAGCGAACTTCAGACTTCGCTGTAGGGGCGCTGGCATTTTTTATATCGCACAAGCATGGCACGCGTGCACTTACACGAGCTTAGACTGTTCGAGTATACTCCATTTCAAATACCATGGCCCGATGCCACTGCAAAGTTTTATGTGGCATTGTGGCATCCGGCCATGGTATTTGAAATGGAGTATACCTACCAGGGTATGTCTTATTTAGATTTGTGAGTTGTCATAGCCATGTACCTATAGAAAGTTAACATTACCTAAACTCATTTTCTATATTCTTATACAGGTATGAAAAATAGGTATGAAAATGCTGGACTTTCTGGAAACCCTTTACTTTCGAACATGGTCGTGATACACCTGTCAAACTAAATAAGAAATACCCATCAACGCGTTTCTTTCATACATTTTATCGCCACTGGCCGAGGTATGCCTTTACCCTACGGTTTGTGACTCACTGTGAGTTCTGTGGCAGCTTGATGCGATACGACGTATACTTTTTATTAGGTGTAGGGTGAAGACACACATCAGCATGCGTACGCATTTACCCCCTTATTCATAAACGTCTGCTAACTTAACAAGCCGCTAATAATTGTTTGTCCCTTTTGCTCTTATGGACACATTGTTAAGACCGAAACGAAGCCGTAAGACCGAAGCAGTTTATGAATAAGGGTATTAGTCTATTGAATATGCCTGTTTTAAGTGGAGACCGCGTCCAAATTTCCGCGCGCGTACGCATGATTATGCGTTTCATACTAAACGATCAATTTCAATAGACAAAATGCGTATGCATGGTGATGTATAGTTAGTTGCCAATCAAAACTCGCCAAGTAACAAATACCTACTTGAAATAAAACTCTGTTTTAGTTCGCATAAAATTTAATACTGAATTCAGTTTGCCTACCGCGAACTCCGAAGTTCCCAAATTTCGGGGATTTGTCTTTGTCACTTCAACGAAGTCGTAAGCTTATTAATAAGCATTTTCGAATCGTCTGACATTATCAAGAGAGAGAAAAAAATCTACTACTACTATCATTAGAATGACAGAGACATAAGGGGTGTACCGATAAAAACTGGCAAATTCAAATGAAAAAATCGGGTCAATATAGTTAATAAGCTGTAATTTCTGGCTTTTGTAATTTACTAGGAGGTCTTAAATTAGCTAACTTTGGTCCTTTTTTGTTGCTACTGCAATTTCAGTATTCACAATACAAGTTCTCCAGAACCCCTTGGAAATCTATTTTTCCAAGCTCTTTTTTTTTATTCCCCACTGCACGATTTCGTGTTCTGCAGAAGTGACCTATATTTCTGGTTAATCTCCATGTTTTTTTTAATATACCCCTGCCTTGGGCGCAGTAATACTCTGTGAAAGGAATTATGTCACATATTATGTGAAATTTTTATGGGTCTTTAATCAATTATTTAATCCTATACAAATCTTAGTCTCTTTGGCATAGTTTTATGAAGCGAAATCAGTGCCAAAACGTAAGAAGGAAAGTATGCATAAGTCAAGGATATCTTAAGGAACACGGCAAGAATAGCCAGATATATTGACAACAGTCCCATAATTTAGAAAAGTGCATACAAAAAAAGAAAAAAATGTTTGGAAAAGATAGTTTGGAAGAGGTTTCGAAGAAGCTGTACTGTGAGTACCTACCTGAAATGCAGTAGTGACACAAAAGTACTACAGTCAGCTAAGTTAAGACTTTCTGGTTAATTTCCAAAGCATGAAATTATAGCTACCTAACTATATCGGTCCGATTTTTTCATTTGAATTTGCCAGTTTTTTATCGGTACACCCCTTATTCCATTTGCGAACTTCAGAGTTCGCGGTAGGGCTGCAGACATCATCAATTTTATTCATCATTGAAGTTAGTTGAGACAGACATATAATTCGGTTGTTTCTTTGTCATTTGTGACAAAGAAACAACCGAATTATATGTCAAAACACAGTGAATCTTTTGCCATTTGTTCACACAAATGGCAAAAGATTCACTTGCACATCTGATCTCGACCGAGTCAATCCCTTATTTTCGCTTACCTTGAAAGTTATCAATGGAACTGAAAGCATATCACACGTTTTTAAACAGTGACGACATGTAACGGGCGCGTGTTATCGAACGCGTTGTTTGCCGCGACAAGCGCGCTGGTCAATGAACCAAACAAAAACACGACGGGTTTTAGTGCAGCCGTCCCGTGCCGACCCGGCTAGATAACCGACAAGTGCAACCAACAAATTCTAAGATGAACCTAAAAAAATCGAAAATATGATGACTGGGTTGCGGTTTATAAAGTTACAATTAACAATTTTACTGTTTGCCTGTCTTTCTAGCCAATATGTGCGTGCGTTAGAGAGGCAAACAGCGAAATTTTAAAATGTAGCTTTATAAAACGCGACCCTGATCTTGACTTCTTTGGGTCCTCCTACTCGGAATCACTTTAGATTCGTAAATTTCGATGTTGATAATGCCGATTCGATGCCGATTTATGGGTAGGGAATTTTTTGTAATTGGTGCGTCCTAGGGCACGCAAATGAAATTTAAAAAATTTAACCACTAAAGCTTGCCATAGTGAAAGGAACAATTTGGGATTTTTTTAATGGTATAGTTAATAGTGGTTCAAGTGGTGGTAACAATTGCGACGTTACACATGCAAACTTGGTGACACCTGGGTATTTGTCATCTTATAATCGTGGTGACCCCTCCATCTCCACGCATGGCAACAAATCATTATCAACATCGGTAATTAAATGACGCAGTTCGCAGTTAAAATTACTCTAGAAACATCGACGTCACGAACTGTCACTGGCCTGAAGGCCCTGAAGTGGGTAGGTTACTCTGACGTCTTTGACCCTGTACGCTTGTGACTCAAGTCATAAATGTTAAGAGATCTCGCTCCAGATCACGCCTTCTGCTGAGGCCCTACCGCGAACCACGAAGTGTTGCCTCTCTGTCACACTTATATACTTACGAATTCACAAGTACGAGAGAGAGGTAACACTTCGTTCGTGGTTCGCGGTAGGGCCTCTGCTTTCCTTACCCTTACCACGAACTGGCTCCGTGAAGAAACGTTCAATTTACTTTCTGTGTGCTTGATGAAGATTGATGACTTTGAGGATGGGCAGCAGCGTCATCATACTGGACGGACTGACGGACTACTGCGATCGCCAATCAGCTAGTTCAGCGTGGCGAATGGGCGTTGCTTCCTAATGCGTCCTTACGCATAGGTAACAGGAGAGGCCTATGTCCAGCTGAAGACTGAAAAAGGCTGATGTTTTGTGGGTGTTATAGTACAGGGACAAGGAGCTTATTCCGCCGCTGAGTGTCCTTTACCTTTCTCTTCGATCCTTTATAAACGTGTAATTAGTTACAAATAGTCTAACCCGGCAATCTCCGATTGGTCATTAGAGATCCTCCCATTTAAGTAAGTGAAAGTTAGTTTTGCAGTACATTACAGAGTGAAATGTAAATGTAGTTCGGTTCGGACAAGTCTTTAGCAAGACATAAAATTAAGTTGGTAATGAGAACTATATTGTTCACACCGTTACACAGTATCAGTATCTGATATGATGGAATTCCAGTTATATCATCATTATTTTTATTATAAAAGAAATATAAAAAGACTATTGTTTTCAGAGAACAAATACACTAACATGACCTCTTTGATGGGCAGTTGGGATCGGGAGAGAATGGTCTCTCCCGACGGCTGTCAGCTGTAAGAATACATTTGTCACCACCCCAACTCTTCCAGTAAGTGTCGTAAGAGTCGACTAAGAGACATGAAGTGTCACTGACCATGTTTTATCGAAGACTAGCGACCCGCCCCGGCTTCGCACGGGTACTACGAGTATATACTATACCTACATAAAAAACCTTCCTCTTGAATTACTCTACCTATTAAAAAAAATCTCATCAAAATTCGTTGCGTAGTTTTAAAGATTTAAGCGTACAAAGGGACATAGGGACAGAAAAAGTGACTTTATTTTATACTATGTAGTGATTGATAACGGGCAGCAGCATTATCAATATCATAGTGAAGTGGACACATTACTGCGATCGTCTACCCGATTACCCAGCGTGGCGATTATGTGCATTTATCTCCTAATGCGTCCATATGCTTAGGTTAGGTTGTCCAGCAGTGGAATAATTATGGGCTGAAGATGTGACGTGTGATGTGATGCAATACAGTCATGGTACTTCTCCTAAGCTATCCCATTTAATTTGCTCACCCTGTGTGCCCTAGCCTAGCACTTGCACCCGGCTAGCTTCGCTCGTTATCAGCTTTTCCCGGCGCCCGCGCGGCCTCTGCATAAATATGTAACTCGGGGAAAGTTGCGCACACGCGCTCTCGAGGCTAATCGAAGGAAACAACTAAAGTGGTACATCTATGGCCGTAGCTTAGTAGAATTGGTAGAAGAAGTGCGCTGGCTACGAAGCTGGAGGTGTTGGGTTCGAATTCTATTGAGGACACCTGCGCGTTTATCACAAATTTGTGCCATAATTTATGGCATGGGTGTCTTCTGTGTTTAAGTAGGTACAGCCAGCAGCAGCGGCCCTACCGCGAAAAACGAAATTCGTAAATATCGAATATTTGTCTCTCACTCTAATGACGCCTTCGTTTGAGTGACAAAGAAAAATCCTCGATATTTACGAATTTCGATTTTCGCGGTAGTAGGCCTGATATTGCTTAGAGGGTAGGGTGTTCACAATGATCTTAACACACTCTTATAGTCTTAGCAATAAGGTCATGCCATGTTTATTTTGAACACCCTGCCCGCTTAGCACTACCTGCTGCTGACTGTACATACCTACATATCGTAACTTAGACGGATAAATTCGCAGGCCAGAACTGGCATGCGAATTTCATTATAATATTGTATTTAGGCAACAGATTGAATTAATTGCGTGTGAGGAGTCAGAAATGTAATAAAAAAATACAAGTTGTGGCAGTCTAAATGGAACTTGAGCCTTTTGAGCGTAGAGTAGGTATAGTAGTACCGTGTACTGCTATGCTATTCTCTTATTCACACGTTCGACTCTGCCTTCGTCAAAGAGCTCGACGTCGAGACAGCTTTGTCTAAAGTCCTAGCTGTTTTATTTTATTTGACATTAGGAATCGAGGCTGTGACACAGAATATATAAAGTACAGAAGCTTCACTGCTTTGATGTTCACAAATGCCGGCTTTTTATGTACCTACACAATTATTATTACCAAACAAAACGGCGCGCGAGGCGACGCGAGCAGCTGAAATGGGCCGTATTGCGTGACGGAAAGGTCGCTTATAAGCCGCACGCCGTCGAAAACAGGGTTGTCAATTATTGAAAACTAATAAAATAACGAACGGCGCTATGAGGCGTCTGACAAATACATTACTGCAATGATATCTACGGCGTTAATAGCATTCGTCTTGATTCTTGATTCAACAATTTAGTTCATGCGTGATTATAGAATTTACCTACGCATTTCATACACGTGATTCAAAAATATTTGTGTCAACTCGGTCGGCGCCTTCTTTGTGCTTCGGCCGCGCGTGCCCGGGCGGCATTGTTTGAGGTGTGAGTGAGATAGCAACATGACTTCGCTAACTTTAGGTGAATATCCATCCGAATAATCCTGATAATAACACGAACATTCTAAAAATATCTGTAGACAGTATGTGAGGTGTGCAGAAATGAATATATCTGCTTAATGCATTTAAAAATAAAGGATTACGTTAGGTACCTACGTATTCATTACAAAAGCAGCATAAATAAGTAATGGTTTAATCACAATCGTAAGGCAGACGTAACACGGCATTTTCTCTTATATGTACTAGTGTAGGTACCTATTTGATATTATGGGAATAAAGTCAGACAACCAAATAATATGTTAGGACAAAAGGCGCGAAATTCAATAAAAGTATGAGAGAACGAAGTTTTTTACTTTATTTAAATGTGCCGCTTTTTTACTGACTAATTTGTCCGAAAATAAACCGTTTTGTCTGTAATTGACTTGAGTTTCTGAGAATTTAATTTACTACGAATGTAGGTAATAAGTGTATTATTATGTTCCTTACTTTTTAGTATCTCTCTGACGCATCGGCTGTGCGAAAAACGCGTCATGATAATTAACATTATTATTATTGCAACATGCTGCTATGCAGTATATTTTCGGCATTTTCATTTAAGATGTATAAAATAATCCTAATATTTGCAAGCGATATATTTCGCGATACGTGACGAGCCAGCGTGTTGTAAATTTAAACGTGCGTTCCGAGACAGCGCGCGCCAACCATTGAATAGACCACGGAGACGGGGCGCTCTGCATGTACTAGTAGCCGCGCGACGGAATCGCGGAGTGACACCCCCTTGGCTGTGAGTAGTGATGTGCCGTTACCGTAAATTACGAGAACAAAGAGAATTATCGGGTAACTTTCTCGGTAAAGTTCTCCGGGCGGGTAATTATGGAGAAAGTGTTTTAAGTTATTACTTTTTTCATATTTTTTTTCCAGAATAGTACTTAATTTAGTAATAATAATCTGACCTGAAAATTACATAAACATGTGACTAGTGGAACTAGTTTATTACCAAAATTACGGTAAATTACCGGCGTAAATTACGGAGAACGTTCTCCGCGAATTTTCTCCAGAGAATTTTTACAACGCAAAATGGTATTTTTTTGTTATATAAATTAAACATTTTGATAGAATGGGCAATAATGGTTCATAATAATGCTTGCGGTATATGTATACATAAAATAAAATTAAAAACAGCGTTTTTCGTATGAATAAAATAATTAAATTCCACGAAATCATTAAGAAACAGAATACTTACCGTGAAATTATATCTTGCAAGTTTCTTAAATAATTAGTTACATAAAAAAATAACAAGGACAATAAAACAACGTTATAATTAAATGGTTTTTATACATTTACTATGGAAAATAAGGGAAACTTTAATTATAATGTCTGTCACGCAATTTTTTCCTCCCATGCTAAATGACAATAAAACTGTATCATCATCATCATCTTGGCCATAAGACGTCCACTGCTGAACATAAGCCTCCCCTCTGGACCTCCACATGTACCGGTTAGATGCGACCTGCATACGGTAAAGTCGTCTGTCCATCTTGTGGGTGGACGTCCTACGCTGCGTTTGCCTAGCCGTGGTCTCCACTCGAGCACTTTTCGCTCTGCGTGCAATGTGGCCTGCCCATGCCCATTGCCACTTCAGCTTGCTAATTCGGAGGGCTATGTCAGTCAGTAACTTTAGTTCGCCTACAGATCTCCTCATTTCTGATTCGATCATGCAGAGAAACTCCGAGCATAGCCCTCTCCATAGCGACTTTGAGTTTAGAGATGAGGCCGATGGTGAAGGACCACGTTTCGGTGCCGTAAGTCATAACTGGTAACACACATTGATTGTAGACTTTCGTCTTAAGGCACTGAGGTATGTCGGACGAAAAGACATCGCGTAGTTTCCTGAACGCTGCCCAACCGAGTTGGATTCGGCGGTTGACCTCTTTCTGGAAGTTGGGCCTACCCAATTGGACTACTTGTCCTAGGTAGATGTAAGAGTCAACAACTTCGAATGTGAGTGATGTTTTCGACGTTCACATTGATGCCAAGTCCTTGCCATTCCAGGAGCTTAAAGGCATCTTACATTGCAGCAGTAAACAGTTTCGGAGATATAACATCGCCCTGCCTTACGCCTCTTTGCAACGGAATTGTCTTCGTAGTCTGCTCCTGTACTCGGAGCAACATTGTGGCGTTGCTATTCAAACACTTCAACACTTCGATGTACCAATAGTCAATGTGGCATCGCTGAAGAGACTCAAGCACTGCCCATATTTCTACCGAATCGAAAGCTTTCTCATAGTCCACAAACGCTAAGCATAATGGCAAGTTATACTCCTCGGTCTTCTGTATAATTTGCCGCAGCGTATGTATGTGGTCTATGGTACTATAGCCTTTTCGGAATCCAGCTTGTTCGGGAGGCTGGAAGTCATCAAGTCAAAACTGTATGAAAACATTATTAGCAACATGAATAAACAGTAATATCAATCAAAATTAAATTTCACTTTTTTCCCATAGTAAATGTAGGAAAACAGTTTTCTTGAAAATTTTTTTTTGCAGTAAGTTGTCTCTTTAAAATTATTGGTACTAGGATAGGATTATTGGATAGGAATAGAAACGATTTTTTTTATTTTCATAATTTTGTATGGGAATTTTAATTCTTAATTTGCGGCATTTCTTCGGCTTCTGATCCTGAACAGAAATAGGATCATTTTCAGTACTTTGCCTAAAATACTCTAGCACTTTACTCTTGGCCTCATTGTTGAAATATCACTAACAGTTGTGTTGACAGCACGTCGCTTCAATATGAACTGACTGAATTCAGCATTATAATTGAATAAAATTTACACCCTATTCCCAGATAATTCTTAGAAAAGGGTATCACAGGCTCATAATCACAATTGCCTATTTTAAATCCTAGGTAATTGAATACTCAGCTACCGATAAGAAAACCTTTGGTAAAGCCGCTTACCGCTTACGGGTCAAGTAAGGGGTTTATACGAGTACCTATTTTACCTGCTTGAACGTCAAAATCACCTATAAAACCCTGTCATTAGTAAAATAGCATTATGATACTTAAATGTACCACATAAAGTAATATAAAATACGATGCAGACAAAATATTCATATGCAAATTGCATGGAAAAAAATACTATGGGAGAAAGTTACCGTAATTCTCGGTAATTTACGGTAAAGTTCTCCAATGAGAATTACGGAAAGTGTGAAATTACCCGACGGCACATCACTAGCTGTGAGCGAGGTTGTGGGCGAGTTCGTCGCTGTTTTTCGTTAGAGAATACGAAGTTCGTACATTAAACGTCAAACTCTCGACGCAGTGTAGTTCCAGCTCACGCCGCATTCGTCGCCGTGCACTACTGTCGTTTAAAGTACATTAATGAATACCATTTTTAGGCTCGATGCTGCCGCAGCGCTGACAGCAAGGCGGTTTCCTTAGTGAATTATTAACACTGCTGTAAGATTAGCGGGCCTAGCATATCTGTCTGTGACAGTAATTCGCGGTCGTGGCCTTGTTTAAAAGGCTACGCGTTTCTTAGTTTGTATTAGTTAATAAAAGATGGGTTGCATCTAAATGGCTGGACGATTCTGTCAAATAAAATTTGTTAGCTCCCTTTGACTAAAGTTGTCATATAGAAACGAGAAATGTCCTGACAAAATTCCCGACATTGCTCTAAAAATCCTGAGATTTTATGTATCCGAGACTTGAGTTTGGGATTGTTATCGCTTCACAAAATTAATATGATTATTGATTAATTAAACAAATAAATTTGTTCGAAATCTCTTTATTTTATTGTCCCATTTTCATTTGTTTTTAAAAAAAGAAGTGATATTTAGTTCAAGGAAATTGTTATAAAACCATGAATCTATTGTATGCGATAATTTCTAAAATTCTTGACACTTGCCAATTCCGGCAGCTATCCTGACCCTTGTCTGAAATTCCTGGCATGTCAGGAAAAATCCTGACGTACGACAACCCTAGTAACCCTACCAATGACGCTCTGTGGTCCAAAGATTGTTCCACAGAGCGTCATAGGTTGCTAGGTTTGGGATTTCAAATTCAATTATTTGATTTATTATCTATAGTACTATAGTACGGTGAAACGGCTGGTGATATTTTGTGCAAGGTTGTTGTTCGTGTGGTCAAGGTCGTTTGTAACTACGTCGTGGACCGGTTTACTTTATTGAGTGATTTACGGCATTTACGTATTTGTATATTATGGACAAATTATGCAATGTTTAATATCAACCTTCGCGGTACTTACTCGTAATCCATGCAGTATTCAATTTCTATACTTATTTTGAGTAAAAAAATATTATTATGTGTGATAACTGATAAGGGCACACATTCGGCATACATTCAGCAGCAGATATTGCTAAGCGGGCAAGGTGTTCAAAATGAACTTGACACGACCTTATTGCTAAGACTATAAGCGGATAGGGTGTTAAGATCATTCTGATCTGAGCACCCTATCCGCTAATCTTTGCTGCTGACGTATGAACAAAACATTTTATATTTACAAATCAATTTGATAATGCCATCGTACCCTGTGGACTCCAGTAGTGTCACATTTGTTGCCGCTCTCCATCGTAAGAACCTACTCCTGTAAAGAAGTTTCTTTGTCTACAACAAAATAGACTAGATAGGTAGTATTAGGTAGTACGTGACATGATTATAATGATGATTGGGTTTCGTAGCTCGCCCTTTGTCGACAGAGTGATAGAGGAGCACAACAACTACACTACTACTAATTAGAGTGACAGAGACAGGTGTGTACGAAGTGATGTGAAGTGTAAGAATAGATTTTTGCTAAGTACAGTCAAAGACAAAATAAAGTATACACAAAAATGTTCAAAAATATGTCCCAGTTAACTCTAATTCTGTGTAATAAGAACGTCGTAACATTGTATGAGCGGATTCTTTCGATAATTATTTTTGCACTTGACTGTACTCTGTTTTATAATTTGAAAACAGTTTTCTGTTATTATGATTGCATAATCATACGGTGGGTCGTGAGGAGTTTTGGATCGTGAAGCTCAATCCAGTGGTTTCATTCTCGTTATCAAAGTTCCTTATTGTTTATGTAAAATGTATTCAGAAAAATAATTAAAATGTGTCGCTTGCCGTCTATTACGGACTTTACATAGGTCCCATATAGGTAACGCTCGCACGAGGCCCGCCACACATTCTAATCGTTACATAACTCGTACCTAGGCAGCTCTGAAACGGTTACCTAATCAGTTGATCGTCGTATATCGCTCATCACCCCTATGCGGGTACTGATCGAATTTAGTTATTATGAAACTTGTTCTGAGGACCTACCAAACGATGAAACTGTCTATGCGGCTAAATAAAATGGATCAATGCTATACCATATGCCAAAAACGCATCGATACATACTGTTGCACTTGACTGTACTAAGTAGGCATTAATAGCTTGGAAAAATTGTTTGTGGATGGTATTGGTAACCCTGAAGGCAGAAGATCGCGCGGTCATTCACCAACAAGATGGACCGATCAAGTTAAAGACTCGTCGTCCCCCGATTTCTTCACGGTCGTAAGAGACGCCCTGAACAGAAACCCGTGGGGGCAGATCATCCGCTCTAGATGCAACCCTGATGCTGACCACGATCCTCGTGCATAAGAGATCGACCCAAGAGACAGCCGTGTATAAATTACAGTAGAATCTTGATAAACCGATCAACGATTATATGAACCCTCAAATGTCTATAGTTCTATTCTCTACAGTCTGACAAACAACAGTAGACATTATATGTATAAAGAGGCAACATCGTCATGTTTTCGTGTTGTTCTAGATCCCCCATCTTATAAATCAGGGGGAACTAGAAGAAAAGTAATCGTAAATTATCGGCCTTTTTCAGTCACTGCTGGACATAGGCCTTTCCTATCAGCTATCAGTATCACATATGCGTATGGACGCATTGGAAGGTAATGCCCATAATTACCACGCTTGGCAAGCAGCACAGTGTGTCCACTACTGTAAACGAATGGTCCCTGACTCTTCAATCTCTTAGTCGAGTCTTAGTACGAGTATATCATTTTTCAGTTGAAAGTAAAAAAGGTAAACAAACCTGCAAACTTGAATTATTTAATAATCACGCACTTTCAGAACACAATCTTGGTTTTATCACCACCTTAACCTTAAATCTGTAGTTCATATATATTATTTGTTAAAATTATTGATATACTATCAACGTAAAAATATATCTGCGAACGTGTTTCCCGATATGTGTCAAAGACGTCAAATGCTATGGAAAGTTAGCTATATTTATTTACCTTTTTTTTACTGTCAACTTAAAAATTGTATACACCCTCGGGAAGAGTCGGGGTGGTGATTCTTTCAGCCAACACGGTTGTTCGATTCGTAAATATCAAATTGATACTTATCATTAGATACGGGTTTCATCCCTCGAACTCGGGGTTGAAACTAGATTTATCATAATGGGCTACCACCCAACTTACATAGCATAAAATAAATAAATTTGACCTTTGAACAATCAAATTACTTGTTTAATTCATATAAAGTAGATCGTTGTGTTGCTACCGGTTCAAATTATTCACGAAGCCAATGAAAGCGAAAGTTGGGGCAATACTCCTAAAATTTCGGTTTTCTAAGGGTTTCGAGTGGATTTTCAATACAATTGTTTACTAGCCTATATTATTTATGAGAATTATGAGTAGAGTTGTCGATAACTCTCATTTTGAGGCTTAAAGACTCCAGAGTCTTAAAAGACTCTACTAAGTATATTTGTGAAATGAATTGGCTTATTTCATGCGTAATAAAGATGCAAGAAACTGTCTTTGCGGCCTTTCAGTTGAGACGTTAGTTTGAATTAAACCTGTAAGTTTTTACAGAAGTAGTAGAAACGTAGCTATACTAAGGAACCATAGATTAATCACTATCTCATTCCGTATAGCTCCGTCTCAACTAGGTACAGTCAAGGGCAAAAATATGTTTACACTTTTGCACCTTATTTTAACGGCATAAGATAAAAAAAGTGTATACATATTTATGCCCTTGACTGTACTTACGTAAAAACTTACAAGATGGAATTCCAGCTTTAAGCCTCAAGTGTCTTTTAAGGTACAATCCCCTTATTCATGTAAGTCTCCTAACTTAGCATGCCGATAAGTATTATTTGTCCGTTTCGGTCTTTTCAATGTGTTTATAAGACCGAATGAGACAACCAATACCTATCGACAAGGGGACAAGTCTTTAAGCCTCGAAATTACCATTTTTTCACAACACTATAAGATATAATCGATTCGGGTATAGGTATAAGATGTACGAAATGGATTACTTGGTAATGATTTTCACGAGCGTATTTGCATTAGCATTTGCTCAAGGTGACCGCTCCGCTGTCGCGGCTGACTGAACATCGGTTGGTAACATAGGTATTTATGTACTGGATGCCTACGTTAGATGTGTACTCTATCGCGACACCTACATTATCGAAATACTTAACATTATACTTGAAATGAGTTTTAATGGCCTCCGTAACTTAGTCGATTCCTATGGCATAAAAAAAATTAGGTATTACTATGCGCCAGTTGAATCCGAAATAAATGTAAACATGTATGGCTGAATTTCAATAGAATTTGTTGCCTTTGACAAATATATTGTAAAACAGGTTCGTAGATTTATTTTTATTTTTAAATTAAAACTAATAACTATTTAATAAAAATCAATTTTATTAACTAAAAATGTTTGTGAACTGAAGGGTTAAGGTTTTAAGTTGATGATAAGACCAAAATTGTGTTCTGAAAATGCGTCATTATGAAATAATGCAATTTAGGTTCACTCACTTTTTTCCAGATTCTACCGGCGCACGGTATATGTAGTCCGATTAAAATATAAACATACAGTTTAGTTCAGTTTAATAGTTGCACGCAAAGTGCATACATTTTTTATACACCATATAACCTTATAATAATAGGGTTGTGAATACATACATTTGGCAGTTAATGCGTATCTATATCTTGTAACATAACTGTATCAGCATTATCAGATTTATCAGCATAGAGCTGCATACGGACTACTATTTCTCCTACTCTCTGTTTGAATGGAATTGGGACAACATCATGCAGGTTCAATTTATTCTGTTACTGAGCATGGGATTATACAGTGTTTATATCAACAGTAATGACTGGAATCTTCATGTAACTGTCACACAAATGGAATTAATGAAGGATTAGTAGAGAACAACAAGATAAGTACAAGACAAAAATACAGAAAAATAGTGGTGAATTGCTAAAACGCCGATTCATTATCTAATTCTAATCAGGCCAGGCAATATATTATTTTATTCCCCTAAAATATTTTTTTTTTGTATGGGGCCGGGCCGATTAGTTACATAACATAACATAGGGTAAACCAAACTGACAAAAGTTTTTTTACTTCATTGACACTATGCCCTCAGTCACCAGTATGTTTTTACACCCTGTATATAATAAACAAAATGGTTTTGGTTAAAATTTCCTTGACTGGTGCGTGCCTTAAACGAAAACAATTATCATGCTTACGAATTGTCTCCAAATATTATATGTCAAAACAAATTAAGATACCCACCTACCTTTTCTCGCATGTTACGAGTAGATCTGGCTGATCTGGGTCACTTAAATTGCTTTCTTGAAATAAGGTCAGATGTTATTAGGTATAGGTATACCTACGTACATCCACTACTCACTATGTTTGTGTGTATTGCTCATCAATAAAACGTAATACGAGTATGTAATTACATAGCACCTAATATACCTACACGTCTTACACACATTATGTTAGCCACACAACACTTCTATTAACGCAATAAACCATATAAATCACCGTGTAGAGTTGGCGTAGTATTCATAAACGTTTCTCAACTAAGCCGGTAAGTATTATTTTCCTAACTAGTACGGAAAAGTAAACTTTGCGCACGTTTCGCGTGCGTAAATTTCTCTTTTTAAGGCACTTGTTATGAAAAAAGTCGTTCGATACACGTATAAAACCTTCTTTTTAACTCGGGTGATTGTCGCCCTCGTTTCAGTCGGGCTCCAACTTTCACCCTAGTCGAAAAAAAAGTTTTTTGTACTTGTATCGAAATGTACTATTGTTCCTTTCGGTCTTATCAATATATCTATAAGACCGAAAGAGACAAACAATACCTCACCGTCTCTTTCGCTGTTATCAATTTTATCTATTAGACCGAAAGAGACAAACAATGCTTAACGGCTTGCTACGTTATAGGAGACGTTTATGAATAAGGGGGTAAACATACAAAGTAAAATGTATTTCATTCTTAAAAAATATCCTAAACATTTATTTGTTACAGGCGAAGAATCGACGCATACCGGCGGCGTCAGAGCGAGTGTGTCCCCCGGTTCGACCAGTCGTTCACGGGCGCCTGCGAGCAGCAGAACCTGGAGACGAGCGCGCTGCAGAAGCGGTTCCTCGAGGGCAAGGCCAAGCGGCAGGCCAAGAAGAGCGACCGCAAGCCCGACCTGCCCGCCATCAGCGGCAATCTGCACAGCAGCGTCCATGTGGTGAGCAACTAGCATTAACCTGCCCTGTATCTATCTAGAGATACATCTGCGAGCAGCAGAACCTGGAGACGAGCGCGCTGCAGAAGCGGTTCCTCGAGGGCAAGGCCAAGCGGCAGGCCAAGAAGAGCGACCGCAAGCCCGACCTGCCCGCCATCAGCGGCAATCTGCACAGCAGCGTCCATGTGGTGAGCAACTAGCATTAACCTGCCCTGTATCTAGCTAGCGATATATCTGCGAGCAGCGGAACCTGGAGACGAGCGCGCTGCAGAAGCGGTTCCTCGAGGGCAAGGCCAAGCGGCAGGCCAAGAAGAGCGACCGCAAGCCCGACCTGCCCGCCATCAGCGGCAACCTGCACAGCAGCGTCCATGTGGTGAGCAACTAGCATTGACCTGCCCTGTATCTATCTAGCGATACATCTGCGAGCAGCAGAACCTGGAGACGAGCGCGCTGCAGAAGCGGTTCCTCGAGGGCAAGGCCAAGCGGCAGGCCAAGAAGAGCGACCGCAAGCCCGACCTGCCCGCCATCAGCGGCAACCTGCACAGCAGCGTCCATGTGGTGAGCAACTAGCATTGACCTGCCCTGTATCTATCTAGCGATACATCTGCGAGCAGCAGAACCTGGAGACGAGCGCGCTGCAGAAGCGGTTCCTCGAGGGCAAGGCCAAGCGGCAGGCCAAGAAGAGCGACCGCAAGCCCGACCTGCCCGCCATCAGCGGCAACCTGCACAGCAGCGTCCATGTGGTGAGCAACTAGCATTAACCTGCCCTGTATCTATCTAGCGATACATCTGCGAGCAGCAGAACCTGGAGACGAGCGCGCTGCAGAAGCGGTTCCTCGAGGGCAAGGCCAAGCGGCAGGCCAAGAAGAGCGACCGCAAGCCCGACCTGCCCGCCATCAGCGGCAACCTGCACAGCAGCGTCCATGTGGTGAGCAACTAGCATTAACCTGCCCTGTATCTATCTAGCGATACATCTGCGAGCAGCAGAACCTGGAGACGAGCGCGCTGCAGAAGCGGTTCCTCGAGGGCAAGGCCAAGCGGCAGGCCAAGAAGAGCGACCGCAAGCCCGACCTGCCCGCCATCAGCGGCAACCTGCACAGCAGCGTCCATGTGGTGAGCAACTAGCATTAACCTGCCCTGTATCTATCTAGCGATACATCTGCGAGCTGCAGAACCTGACGCGAGCGCGCTGCAGAACAATGCCTCACAATACAGAAATATCTGACATGAACTAGACAAATAGAGACCAATTCATAGGAGTGTATCATTTTTGCCGATTTGTACATGAGATTTTTGCTGGTATCTTGGCCCACAAGCACCCATTTTAAGTGACAGTTTTATGAATAACATTTACTTTTTATGTTAATATACATTCCAAAATAGTTAAAAAAATAAAATACTTTTTTTTTCGCCCAAAATGACGAAACTCATATATTATGTTTTGTCTGTTTTTACATCAAAAATGCGTGGTTAAAATCTTTCGAGTTAAAAGAGCCCACGGTGTATTTAATAGATTGATACATAAGATATTTAAATACATAGATAGCCATGACGAAAGAATTAGAAAGAAACAAATATTTGTGATAAATAAATACACAAACAATGACCTCACCGGTATTCGAACCCGAAACCTCCAACTTCGTAGGCAGTGTCACTACCAACTAGGCTACAGAGGCTGACATGATAAATTAAATAATAATACGGCTACGCCTCCGGGTTAGATAAGCTGTATCACCTATGGGGATGCGCTGGCCTTCTACCGCGAAAATCGAAATTCGTAAAATTCGAGGATTTTTCTCTGTCACTCAAACGAAGGCGTCATTAGAGTGAGAGAGACAAATCCTCGAAATTTACGAATTTCGTTTTTCACGGTAGGGCCGCTGTTTTGATAGCAAATCCATAAGTGCAGTGCAGCGATACTGCAAGGTTATACGCGCGATGGTTCTTTTATGAATCCTACTTGCGTTTCTTAGAATGCGTATCTATATACAGCCTTGGCCAAAAGTATTGAGCATTCAAGTGTTTTTATAACGAAATCAAACGTTGGATTAGGCAATTATGTCCATTCTTGTCTGTCACTTTGCTTAACATAGATAAAATAAAGTCACCGCCGATGGAATGGAACCAAACCATCACTGAAATGCACATATTATAGTACAATAATTTATTGTTTCAATAGTTTAACTAAATGAATGATGTGGTAACAATTGATCAAACAACTCATAGAATTAGCATACAAATTAAAGATGTTTTGAATAGGTTTGTTGACATATAGTTCGCAATATCAATCGACGGTGACTTTGGCCTATCTATAGTTAGATGTATTTGTAACTCAACAAATAAGCACAAAACTGAATCGATAAAGACGATGCATTGCTTTTTATGTTAATCCACATTAAATCTAATCACTTGTAACTTCCTCGAACTTTGTTCCCGGACATAATTTGTAGCGTTTTCCTTTGACGCTTGTTTTGCAGTATACAAATAATTGCAAGCTTAACCCTGCCTTACCTGGCTGTTATTATCTCTGACGTTTCGAGAATCGTACTCGTAAACAACTTCGCGTAGCAACCGACCTACGCTGACCATGAGTCTTACTGCAACGGGATAAGGTCCACCTTTTGTAGATGTTCGTGCGACACGTGCCAGTACCTTGGTAATTAACAATGGCGCAGCGCGGCGCGTGCGGATCGGTAGCGGGTGCAGGAGCGGTCGCGGGAGCGGGAGCGATCGGCCCGGATGCGACAATTGACTTGACCCCATGAGGCCAGCCATCCTGTTCGCATTCAATACATAGTGCTAATGTAATTACATTTGCGCTAAGTCGATGATATTTAACTGTGATTGACAACATTAAAAATAAAACTACTCTTGATTACGAGTCTTGATTTCTATTCCGTGTAATGTCAGTGTAAATTCACATTCAAATTATACATCTTAAATCGGAGTCTACGTAATCTAAGGAGGCATATAAATAATTCATTATTGCTGTGTAGGTACAGAATTATAGATATCCAATGTCTGGCTCCAGTATGCTCTGGGGGTCTACCGCGAAGGCCGTGAACGCTAATTATATCTCTGTCACACCGATTACGCCTTCGTTGGAGTGACAGAGACAAATCCTCGAAATTTACGGATTTCGAAGTTCGCGGTAGGTAGGCAAATATCACTTTGAAAAAGATAAATGTGATATTGTACGTTTGGCATGATATTATTTGTTGTATTTTTTTTATTGGCTTGCATGCCTGATTAATTCAGCTTCAGATTCGATATTTTTTTGCTAAATTTATTGTCGTAGATACTAGATCGATAGTGTCGAAGGTGACGAAACGTTGCCCAGCCACCGGAACAAGCGAATGTCGTAAATCCAAGTTACACCGACAAATATTCAATGCCGGCTGTCATTTGGTAACTCCCGAAAACGACCTAATGGCGTCGGCTAATGAAATACGCACTTTGGCCGGTCCGCAATTCGACCATAATGGGCGATTAAGCGTAGTCTGTTATTCAAATGTTAGGGTTACCAAACGTGTACCTAATAAATATGTCAATATCCTAGGACAATCTTACACAAATCGACCTGGTCTGAGTGGTCTTACCGCGAAACGAAATTTCGTATATTTATCTCTGTCGCTTCAACGAAGGCCTCATTAGAGTGACAGAGAAAACAATCCCGAAATTTGCGCATTTCGGAATAGGGCCGTTGGTCCCGCGGTAAACTCAATGTTGGCTTGTGATGTGGGTACCAAGGACGATATGTAGTTCCTACAGGCACCTGAGTCGGCCTGCGAGCACGGGTGTAACGTCATGCATGCCCTAAACGTTAGGATAATATTTTAATATAAGTTTAGGCGATTAAATCCCGATCGTTACACATATCATGAGTGAGTGATAATCGTGAAAGCGGAAATCAAGTAGGTAGTAGCGGTGTATCAAGTCAAGGATGACAATTTTTTTTAAGTAGATAAATCTGTTCTTAACTTAACCTTTAGATACTCAAGTTATTGAGACTTAGGTATGTTTGCTTCGCAATATTTGCACGAGGTTCTTACCTCTAATTGTTGTACTACTGTAAATCACTTAGTTGAAATTGTTAGCATATAAAATGGTGTAAACGATTTTTGGTGAACCTATAAGAATAAAACAAAGTTTAAATAAATACATAAAACACTTATTAATTCCTGATTTCCGAATAAAACGTCTTGCCTTGCTTTCGCTTCCTTCTTTCTGTTACAAAGTGATACGTAACTAAATCGACCTAGATTGTTGTGTTACTTAATATTGAAGTACACAATGATTGCCTGCCCTGCGACGAGAAAAGTAAAATAACGATAGCAACAAATAATATAATCTAGGTTCATTCAAGTGCAAAAATATGTATCGAAAGAATCCTCTTATAAACATGTTACGCTGTTCTTATTACAGATAATTAAAGTGCACTGGGGCATATTTTTGAGCATTTTTATATATACCTTATTTTTCGTTTGACTGTAATAGATTTTAAATTTTTATTTCTCATTCAACAAGAAAACAAAATCGTCAAGGATAAGAGTGATAATCGTGAAACCAAGCGATTTCGGAAAAGATCGTTTGATTCGATTTGGTCTTATCGTTAAAAAGCATCGGTAATAATAGTACATTGTGCATCAAGGGAGGTAAGTCGGAATTACTAACGAGAGTGTTAGAAGCCCGACGCCGAGTTAGTATTCCGCTTACCGACCGTGATGCATACAATGTTTTTCATCACGCTTGCCGACAAAAAAAAAGTTTTAAGTCATAATATTATTAAATTACGTACTGACATTTCTATTACTCCCTAGGGAATTTCACTTTTCTATTACTCCCGCTACGCGCGCAATCAATGGCGATGGCGCGCTTAGACAGCAAGTGTGATGAAAAATAAATAAACATACAGCAAATCATCGAAATCCCGAGGTGTCCCGAAAAATTGAGATTCGTGGTAACCCTATTCGTACGGGTAGGTATAGGGACCTAGCTTACATATCGATTGCACTGGGTAGGGCCAAGGACTTGCGCCGTACTTTCTGACGAGCCACGCCATTCTAATATGTACCCAATGTATTATCTTTTTTTTTCTGAGTACAAACTTGGCCTAGCATTCTTCATTGACGGTATCCGATACTCAGTCGGTACCTAATGTAGCTATTTACAAAGCTGGGTGTCTCGGGTTCGAATCCTGTTGGTGCCGATCTCTTTGTGTATTTATCACAAACATTTTTATATGACTATGTATAGTCATAGATATTTTAATATGTTTTTAAGTATCCATCTCATAATCACTTCATCAGCCTGTATAATCCGCTGCTGGATAAAGGTCTCTCTTGCCTATGCGTATGGACGCAATAGGAGGTAAATGCCCATAATCGCCACGCCGGGCAAGCGGGTTGGCGATCGAATTAGTGTGTCCACTATGATGACGCTGCTGCCCATCATCATCAACTGAACGATGAAGAGCATCAATTACAATGGTCAGTGACATTTCAATCCCTTAGTCGACTTTTACGACACCCACGGAAAGACTTGGGGCGGTGACAATTGTATTCTTAGTAGAAGTACTTGTGTTGTATGTGTATATCACTACATAGTATAAAACAAAGTCGCTTTCTCTGGCCCTATATCGATGCCCTATGTTTGCTTAAATCTTTAAAACTATTACGCAACGGATTGTTATGCGTTTTTTTAATAGACTGAAAGATTCAAGAGGAAGGGTGTAAGGGCTTTGTTCCCGTAACACAAGCCTTAATTGACGTCGCCGTGAACTAGGTCGATTTGTGTAAGAATTCCCCATGATATTTATTTAAAAGATGCATAAGAAGTTAGACAGGCCCTGCCGACTACTGTCGCATTAAATTCTTGATAATTATACTCGTCCTAGATGTTAAAAACCGTTTGTAAATGTGTTTACATTCCAAGTTACTTAGATAAGAATCATGTCGCCGAGTGCATGCGTCTCAACTCTCGAAGCGACATAAGTGAATACGACTTTACCTAGTAACGGTCGGTATAGTCAATTATTTGTTGTATTTTATTTAATTTCTTGTGCTGTGATGAAAAATAGTATCAAATTGTGATCACTGCTTATGACTTTTGAGTTCTAGTAATGTATTTCGGCTATTTTCCTGGAAGGATCTGAGAACTGAGAGACAGTAAAGGCTGAGCCACACCGGATGCGTGTGCAACACGTGCGCGTGCGCATGTGGGTGGCGTGCGCGTTGTAGCATCGGAAATGTCATAGTAGATGCCACACCGCTCGCACGTCTCGCGTTCGAGCACGGCACGCAAGCGGTGTGCCATCCAATATAACATTTACATACGCTACAACGCGCACGCCACGCACACGTGCTGCAAACGCATCCAGTGTGAGTTGGCCTTAATGCTATAATTTTGCATGATGGGTATTATAAGAAACAAGTTTGTTGACTATATTTTGTACATTTTTGTGTTTTAAATTAAAGGAAAATTTAAATTTATTGTATGTTGTAATACTTTTAATCGACGAACTAATTTAAACATTTTTTTAATTAGAGACAGGCTCATAGATATTATTTATATTGCCGCACAATAAATCAAACGCTTCGGAAGGTATTAATGATTATTATGATCTTCAATCGTAATATTGCGATGGTCGTGACTCTTGATACCAATTCTTGATCTATTACTATGATAGATATATCAAATGCGCATTAGGGACCTTATGCCGATGTCATAAGAACTATGTCTTCATAAGACACCTTCAGAGGGAATGTAGTAAACACGGATGATATAACGAGCGTCATATCTACATAGTTAACACGTAATACGTTTACGCAGTCCTAAGCTATCTCTCACCGAAACTGAGGAATATCTGCTTAAGGGTCCGGGAGTCCAGGGTTATCGGAGATCACAAAAACACATGCGTTCGGTATTGCATTTAATCAACGACAGAGACGGTGCGACATCTAACGTCTATTGTATAAAAGCAATGTTGGCTTACCCACATATATTACACCTCCACCCTTAATTACTAGTACAAACATTTACAGTAAATTATTACACATAAGTCCTTTAAGACCTGTTTACAAATATTACCATTGTAATACATCTTAAACTTTAATCGAACTCGAAACCATATCTCTTAACGGGTTTACGAATGCGTTTGGGCGCGTCCACAGAAGGCGGATCATTTACTAAATCCTGAGATATAGTCTCTTCCGACACCGTAGGCGATTCTTGCACATCGGATTCCACAATAAGTTCCGGCGCGCGCGGACTTTTATCTACATTATCGACCATAGAAGTTTCGCTTGGCGCTGCCTGTGACACGTCCGACAGGGTCACCCCATAACTACTTCGTCTTTTCTTTATTTGATCTAAATGCCTTTTTACTTGTGGACCACTTTCCCTACCTATCACGAAATTTCGAGAACCTACTTTTTCTTCAACTTTACCCCTCAACCATCTTCCTCCCGCGTGATCTCGTGCCCACACGTGATCGCCTATTTTAAAATCTCTGGTTGTTCCCCCTGCGTTCGATACTTGTTTATCTTGTGCTTGCTGCACCCTGGTTTCGACCTGCCTAGTACCGCTCAACAAGTCCAGCCTGGACCGCAGACGTCTACGTTGTAACAACATGGCCGGGGCGGAGCCTGTGGAACTGTGTTCGACGTTTCTGTACATCATTAGATACGCTTGCAGAGCCTCATCTACATCGCAACGGTCGCGAAGCGCCTTTTTTATTGCTCGCTTACATAGCTTAACGGCGTTTTCCGCAGCGCCATTCGAAGCCGGGTGGTAAGCTGGTGAAAACGTCATTTTAATGCCGTTTATTGACATAAAATGTGCGAACTCCTTAGATGAGAACGGAGGGCCATTGTCCGATACCAGTTCCACTGGCAACCCGAAACGTGCAAAAGTTTCACGTAACGGTTTAATTACTGCATTGGCTGTGGTTTTTGACATTCTGAATATTTCTAACCATTTAGTAGTTGAATCTACAATGACTAAAAATGTTTCACCATTAAACGGTCCCAGAAAGTCCACATGCAGTCGTGACCAGGGCTCCGGGTGGTACGGCCAGGGCTGCGGCGGCGCGCGCGGTGGCGCGGCGCCCTCTAGCGCGCACGTCGTGCATCGCTTGCTCAATTCCTCGATATCGCTATCTATTCCGGGCCACCACATTACGCTACGGGTTAGACTCTTCATTTTCACGATACCTAAATGACCTACGTGTAACTCTTCGAGTAATTTACTTCTTAAAGCCTCCGGTACCACCAGCCGGTAACCCCAAATAATACAACCACGGTCTATGTACAATTCGTTGCGTCGTAAGAAATACGGTTTTAATGTGTCATCCTCACAACCGCTCGGCCACCCGGAAAGCAAAAACAGGAAAACTTTCTTTAGTACTAAATCCTTACTGACCTGATCCTGTACCATTTTCCTCGTTATCGGCAAGAAGTTCTGAATAAAATTTAAATACGTGATTTCTTTACGCTGACTTTTCTCCTTACCCACTGGCAAGCGAGACAAAGCGTCCGCCGCGTTACCATCGCTGCGCACATACTCGATGGTGTAGTCATAACCGGCTAAGATGATCGCCCACCTCTGCATACGACTTGCCGCCATCACGGGCACCCCTACTTTGTCGCCGAAAATTGTCACCAAAGGCTTGTGGTCCGTTCGGAGAATAAACTTTCTGCCGTATAAGTATTGGTGAAATTTCGCACACCAAATATGATAGAAAGTGCTTCGCGTTCGATTTGTGAGTAAGATTTTTCCGCGGCGTTGAGTACCCGCGATGCGTACGCTATCGGCCGCTCGGTGGCGCCACTGCCGTCGGCGGCGGGCACGAGGTGAGAGATTACCGCGCCGACCCCTACGCTGCTCGCGTCTGTGGTCAAAATTAACGGATGTTCCGGCGAATAGTGCGCCAATATATCGCTGGATACCAACATAGATTTAACCTTATTAAACGAATGCACGCATGCTTTATTCCACTCATATTTCACATCTTTCCGTAACAATGCGTAAAGCGGTGATAGTATCGTGCTAATATTTGGTACAAACTTAGCATAATACATCACCAATCCCAAGAATGATCGTAACTCTGTCACATTGTTTGGCACCGGTACCTGCCTGATAGCTTCAATTTTTTCTGGGCATGTATGAACGCCATGCTTACTAATCACGAACCCGAGATACGTCACTGAGTCCGCAAAAAAAGTACATTTATCTTTTTTAACTTTAAGCCCGTATTTCTGCAATCTCTTAAACACTTCATTTAACGTGTCTATATGCGAGCGGTCGTCATCCCCAGTAATAATTAAATCGTCCAGGAAAACACCTACCCGCGGCATATCGGCAAACAGTTGCTCGAGTTTCCTCTGGAAAATGCCTGGACTAGACGCTAGCCCATATATCAATCTATTATACATAAACAATCCCTTGTGGGTATTAATTACCGTATATTTCTTAGACTCATCCAATTCAAATTGAGCATAAGCCTGTGACAGATCTAATTTGGAGAATTTATCTCCCCCGTGCAATTTTGCGAGTAAATCTTCGACTTTAGGTAAAGGATAGTGGTCCACTTCCAAGCATTTATTTAAGGTTAATTTAAAATCAGCACATACCCTTATGGTGCCGTCTTTTTTTACCACCGGTACTATGGGGGTGGCCCAGTCGGACGTGGCGACCGGCGTGATGACGCCGTCGCGCACCAGCTGGTCCAGCGCGCGCTCCACCGGCTCGCGCAGCGCGTACGCCAGCGGCCGCGCGCGCAGGAACACGGGCCGCGCGCCCGAGCGCAGGTGGAACCCGACAGTGCCGCCCGTGAACCGGCCCAAGCCTTCCGCAAACACCTCACAATATCTGGAACTGAATTCCGTCTCATTAAACAACATGTTAATATTCTCCACTTTTTTACATTCAAACTGTGACATATCTATAATTTTCAACTCATTTCCCCATCGTCTACCTAATAAACTAGTTTTGCCTCCCTCGAATACATATAAATCCAATTCTTTACAAATGCCATTATATTGCACTTTAACGGTAATTTTTCCCACAGGCTTAACTTTAATACCTAAAGTATAATATCCGAGCACTAAACCGGTCATCTGTAACTTACAGTGCGTAAACATTTTTTTATAACAGTCTAAACTAATGCACGAAACCGGGCTGCCGGTGTCTATCTCCATAGATAACCACTTTCCCCGCGATGTTTACGTCTACAGTGTATGGTTCACACGCAAGCGATTCACCAGTTTCACTACTATTTAATGAAAAATTGTTTACCTCGTCGCTTTCGCTGCTGTCCGACGGATCCATATACACCACCTTCTCCTCGGTCACGTTGAATAATGACGTACTTCCCCGCCACCGGGGGCACACCTTCTTTAAGTGACCCTCCTGGTTACATACACGACAGACATAACATTTGAATTTACATCTATCGGCGTCATGATTTCCTCCGCATACTTTACACGTGGCTTTCTGTCCACTATTATTATTTCTGTCGAAGCCTCGGAACTTCCCGCTTTCCGCTCCGCTTGTGCCGCTCGGACCGCCGCCGCTCGGCGTTCGCCCGCGGTTCGCGCCCGTCCGGCCCGCCGCCGCTCGCCCGCCGCCGGCGCCGCCGCCCGCTGTCGCTCGGCCTCGGCCTGGCCGGTCCATGTGGTGCACCGACGCCGACCCGCTGGCTGGTATACTGTCGCCGGTTCTACTCCGAGCACAGTCCTCTACTAGCGCCGCGTTGACCTCGGCCGCCTCCATGGACACGGCGAGCTTGTACGCCCTGTCGAATGTGATCTTGTCGTCATCCGTAAACAGCTTCTGCCTGATATCATCATTTAAGAGACCACACACGAACTGATCCCTTAAGTTCTCTTTTAAGCTGTCCCCTGTGAAACCGCAGTCCTTGCTTAGTCTTTTAAGGTCCGTTATAAAGTTGGCAATATTTTCATCACGATTTTGTACACGCTGACGAAATTTAAAACGTTCTGCGAGCAAACTCGGTTTAGGATTTAAATGGCCTTTCATTAGTGTCACCAACTGGTCATAAGTCTTGCTCGCCGGCTTGTCGGGAGTACACAGGTTTACCATCAGTTCGTAAGCCTCGCTGCCTACCACTGTTATTAAGGTTGCCACTTTCAGCTCACTTTTCACGTCATTTGCCACAAAATATTGTCCCAAACGGTCCACATAAAGTTCCCAATTGTCGTTGACAAGGTCAAACGGCCCAAGTTTACCTACGGGCATTTTCACTGTTCATAGGATAGTTTTCACTTTTTAACTGCACTCGCGTCCAATTTGTTCTCGTCGCCACTGAGGAATATCTGCTTAAGGGTCCGGGAGTCCAGGGTTATCGGAGATCACAAAAACACATGCGTTCGGTATTGCATTTAATCAACGACAGAGACGGTGCGACATCTAACGTCTATTGTATAAAAGCAATGTTGGCTTACCCACATATATTACAGAAACTATGGCCTATTCATCCTTTAATTGTCTTATCTATATTATCAAACCGCGATTAGAATGGGATTCGAAAGTACTATTGATATTGACACAACAGTTTATAAGACAATCTAGGATATATTCATAGTTTAAGTGCAGAGACTTACAGACAATCGATTAATTAATTAACAACTCTTTTCTTGGTAAATGTTGTCACATTTGTTGTGTCGACACTTTCGAATCCGTTTCTGCGGCCCTACCGCGAAAACATAAATTCGTAATTTTCGAGGATTTGTCTCTCTCACTCTAATGACGCCTTCGTTTGAGTGACTGAGAAAAATGGTATGAATATTATATTTTTCCCTGATAGCCGTCGTCTTAAGATTCAAGAAAATGCGGCTCGTTTATTTTTGTGTCCTATAATTTGTTTACAATATTTTTTTAAGTGAGTGAGATGACATTTATCCAGTTTTATGGATGAACAGAGCCT
>JALPQI010008764.1:0-46988 GCA_025490895.1 Thaumatotibia leucotreta
AAATGATAAAGCTATTACGGTGATTCATTATGCCAGAAGCCTTTAACGTCAATGATTTATCGATGTCGATTTTTTCATGTTTATCTGAGTTCACTGCCTCGTGAGATTGACCTAGAAACGAGATTTACGTACACGATATAAATACTTGTAAGAGGACACGTGGGTGATTTATGCTCAGGAGTATACGCGTAAATGGTTATTCTCTTGGTGATAGTAGTGTGTACACAGCTGATTGTGCATGCGAGTATACAGATCATTCCATTGTTTTGAAATGAATTGTATCGGTGATTCTGAAAAGATTGAATAATGATCCCATAACATGTAACTAAAGCATAAAGTTTGAAGCTCTATAAATTGTTGTGGCTATGCATTCGACGATTTAGGTCTTCGATATTTTAGGGAACAGTTATACGAAAACTATTAGGGATCAAAAGAGGTTGTTGTGTCTGTGGTCGAACTTTTATTTCATATACTTCTTGAAGATAAGCATAACCTAAGTTAAAAATAGGATCTAGGTGACGAAGCTAATTGGCTAAATAATGTTGTCACCTCGCGTAATGAAGAGGATTGTAATGAAGAAACCGCAACAATTACCTTATCCGAGGGTGTAATTGAAACAATCTTGTACTTCTAACTGTGTAATTTATTTAATGACTTTAATTCTTTAAATGCCACTAGAGTATGTTGTTTCAAGATTTTTTTCTAGAAGTAGTAATACAAGGTCCTATGTTTGATAGAGATTCCAAATAAAAAAATAAATAAAAGCCACTTGTATAATAAAAATATTTATGCAGATTAGAAAAATAATAGTTTATGTTCCAGTTTTATTAGCAGAATAATTATTAATAAATTAAATGGTTTGATTGCGCAAATTATATAATAAACATGAATGTGTATGTCAGTTTTCTTTATGTTAAACATGCGGTTATCATGTGAACAAAATTTTGATTCACGATGATGGTGTTAAAAAACTTGATTGGACCCGAGGTCAAAGATTATTGATCAAAATCCAAAATAATATTGTTTTAGCATTAATACGCATGAGTCAATACGGATGCTGAGGTATCATATTTATTGATACATCATTTATTGCTCTTAATTTGACTACTCATGTTGTTCGTGTAATTATTGAAACCAGTTGATTTATAACATAAATCACTATTTGTAAACGGAATAGAACTTTGACTGGTAACTTTTAATCGACGTAGGTTCCTGCCTTCCATGATCTCCAATAAACTTTTTCTATTCTCATCTATTTATTCCCTTGGGGCTTAGTTTCTATAACCAATAATAAATATCGCCGTATACGGATTTTCCGAAACTAAATTCTCTAAAAAACTAGTTACGGAACTTCTAGTAGCAAACTTGAACACAAACTCGTATGTATGAACTTTCTTCTAGCTCATTGTAAGTCGTGGTGTTATACGAGGGATGATTGAAAAATTCGCGGGCCTGACTATTAAAAAAAAAAACTTTTTTACTTTTTTCTGCCGCCATGTTGAACTGTCATTATTCAGTTGTCATCCCGCGAAATTTCAATTCTGAGAGGAAATTTAAAATAAATTTTAAGCTTGATTTAAAAATACATTTTTCACATTTTTCACAATGGACAATTTGGAGCAACGTGCTGTAATTAAATATCTTCATAAAAAAGGTTTGACTCCGAAACAAATTTTTGAAGAAATGCAGTCTGTATTAGGGCAATCCTGTCCATCAATACGATGGTAAAAAAGTGGGCAGCTGAATTCAAACGAGGACGAGTGAGCATCGCTGATGACCCTCGCCCCGGGGAGACCAGCTACTGCGACCAATCCACATAATGTGGAAATTATATGCGACATGATAATGAAAGATCGACGATTAAAAGTAAGGGAAATAGCTGACATCGTGGGCATCTCCTATGAAAGAACCCAAAACATTATAGTCAACGAATTAGGTTTTTCGAAGGTGTCGGCGAGATGGGTTCCGAAGCTCCTTTCAGTGGAACAAAAAATCACTCGGGTTACAATTTCACGCGACTGCCTCGACCTGTATGAAGCTGACCCTGAAGATTTTTTGGACAGATATGTTACTATGGATGAGACATGGGTCCACCACTACACGCCTGAGACTAAACAGCAATCGAAGCAGTGGGTTCGCCCTGGATCTCCGCCTCCTAAAAAAGCAAAGGGCCATTTTGTCGGCGAATAAAGTCATGGCATCAGTCTTCTGGGATGCAAAAGGAGTAATAATGGTTGACTATCTTCAGAAAGGTACCACCATAAACTCGGACTACTATTGCAACCTTTTACAACAATTACGAGAAGTTTTGAAAGAAAAAAGACCTGGAATGTTGACAAGAAAAGTGCTCTTCCACCAGGACAATGCACGTGTTCACACGTCACTAAAATCGATGGCTGAAATTCACAACTGTGGGTTTGAATTATTGCCCCACCCACCGTATTCGCCCGATTTAGCACCATCGGACTTCCACCTCTTTCCAAACTTAAAAAAACACATGGGCGGTAAACAATTTTTTACCAACGACGAGGTCCAAGCCGAAGTAGACACCTATTTTGAAGGCCTCGAGGAAAGTTTTTTTAAAAGTGGTGTAATGGCTCTGGAATCCAGATGGAATAAGTGCAAAGACCTCGGCGGGGACTACGTAGAAAAATAAAAATATTAACTAAAATCTTTGGATTTGATTTCATACTTAGGCCGCGAATTTTTCAATCACCCCTCGTACCTTATTTCACTTATTTGTCTATGATTATGAACACTTTGCCTCCAATGGATTCTTCGGATACTGCAATTATTAAGCAATACATTGACTGTTGGCCGTGTGGTGACGGTGGCCGTGTGGTGAGGGCAGTAAGAATGCATTTTGTCATCACCCTAACTCTTCCCACGGGCGCCGTAAGTGTCGTCTAAGGGATTGAAGTGTCACTGGTCATTCTTTGATAGAAGATTGATGATGAGCAGCAGCGCCATCGACCATCATAGTAGACACCTTACTGCGATCACCAATCCACTTGCCCAGCGTAACGATTAAGGGCATTTACCGCCTAATGTGTCTATACTATACGCATAGTTAATAGGATAGGCCTACGTCCAGCAGTGGACTGAGATAGTCTGATGATGTGATGAAATTGACCTTGTTTAACTCATTGTTTTTTCTCTTTGCCAACAGAAGTGGCGATGGACGCGAACCGCGCGTTCTGCCCGCGCGTCGGGTGCGACACCGTGGTGTCGCTGCGGGCCGCCAGCCCTGCGCACTGTCCGACGTGTCGGCACGACTTCTGCTCCCAGTGTAATCAGGAGGTAAGTACAATAATTAATCGAGGCTTTCTAAACTTTCCACCAAGGTTATTAGTATGACTCAAAACGGGATATTGAGGGCCTACGCTAGCTGGAGCGGATTAACCGGAACGGACGATTGTCTAACAAGAAATGGTATGAGCGGCGCTAAGTGGCACGGGTGCGTTCGACGAATTTTAATACTGAGATTGACCCACGAGAACCCGCGTGCGCGCGCACGCGGCGGGCATCCGCGCCAGCCAGGGTAGGACCATGTAAATTGGAACTGAAACTCGCAGTTCGTCAGTTACTCCGTGATAATAGCATGTGCAACAGTGGCGGAAAATCGGGTGCTCAATAATTCCAATTTACATAGTAAATATCCCGTTTTAAGTCATACTAATAAAGTTAATTTCCACCAAGGCATTGATTTCCGACAGATCGGACGGATTCGTGCAGAATTTGGTATTTGGTGGCGGACGACTGTTTATTACGCGATCTTGGCGGAGGTAACTAATGTCAACCTCTGTAGCATAGTTGGTATTTAGTGACCCTGCCTACGGGTTGTTGTTGGGGGTTCCGGATTGAAATCTCGGCGAGGGCATTATTTGTGGATTTACTATCACAAACGAACAGAACGACTATCCACCGCAAAAAAGTACAAGATCGTCGAAAAACTTTAAAGTTTCAGTAGTCCTATCGTCGACATAATGCGTTTTGTTTTTGAGTAACTTTGACCTCATTATATGACTTAAGAGGATTTTTAAGCGAAACTGGGCGAGGACCCTATTACTTTAAATTTGTTTCTTTATCACTACATAGTTATAATAGTTATATACATAAAATAAAGTCACTTTTTCTGTCCCTTCGTACGGTTAAATCTTTAAAACTACGCAACGGATTTTGATGAGATTTTTTTTAATAGATAGAGTAATTCAAGAGGAAGGTTTTTATGTAGGTATAGTACCCGTGCGAAGCCGGGGCGGATCGCTAGTAATTGATAATAACGACAATGTTTCTGGGATTGCCCCTTTTACCCAATTGAATCCAGCCATCTCACCGCACACGGAACCGTAAAACTGCCAGGAAAGCGCAACAAAAAGCCATCAGTTTTCACCATAACGAACCGCGACCGTGCAACCCATTGTCCGATGGAAAGCTCCTCCGACGTATTGTGCTCGAGCGGAACTATTCCGATGGGAGAACTGCTCGAAGGTGTGTTGAATTGAACCACGCTTTTGGAATTATAATACCACTAAACATTATTTTGTTATAAATACCTTATACATTTATCCCATGGGAAAACCTCACATTTCGTAGTTGGATCGTTCGTGTATGAAATTTCCTTCTGTAATATAATGATATTCTGAAATTAAGCTGGTTTGATAATACCTTTAATATAAGACGCCCTACTGTCAACTTCGAGAATTGCTCTCTGTCACTCCAACGAAGGCGTCATAAGAGTAACAGAGAAAAATCTGCCAACTTGAGAATAAGCCGACGAAAGTGTCGAAACCCTATCAAGTTTATGTTTTTTAGACTCGCCTTAGTGAGTAATAGATGAATTAACTTAAGAAAGTACAGTTGGCGATAAGAACTTGTTTGGTGAACATGCCAATCGAAATGTTAAGACCAAATTTTCTACACCCTGGTACCAAATTTGCCATTGCCAAATGTCGATTCTTGGAGCTGTGTCGGGCATTGGCCTCAAAGATATCGAAAATGTCATTTTTATAAAAACTAATAACAGTAAAAGCACCGAGTCTTTGGATATCTTATCTTATTGGTGGGGCCCTTACGGATACACTTCGACCCATTGGGATCTTTTGTGTAAGAGTCTTTGGATAACGCTTTATTTCTAATTGAATACACGGGAGCATATCCGACCGACGCCATTGATTACGCGGAAAGTTCGATTCGACATTTGTCATCGTAAAGCCCCGTTCCAAATGACGCTAAAGGTGCATTCAGACCAAACGAGCATTCGCTATTCTATCCCCCACTCTACGAAATCAACGAATCACGTTTTGTGTAACGATCGAATTTCGTATAGTAGGGGGTTAGAATAGCGAATGCTCGTTTGGTCTGAATGCACCTTAACAAAACATATTCGATTTATTTCGATTTGGCTAATCCCTCAAGTCTTGTAACTAGTGTCTGCGAAGCTATGGGAATGAACCTAATCGCACAATTGGTTGCGCGCCATTCGCGATGGGAAAACGAGTGGGTCTGGGTATCGTCTTTACGTGTGGGAGACTAGTTTTTTCGCAGGCACATCGTAGGTCATGGACGTGCTTATCGCGTGGAACCTAGTGTTGAGATGAAACCTGTTTTAAGACAGGTGACGTTATAGAATTTACATGATTGTGTGGGTTATGTGCCATATCTACAACACGACCCTTTTGTGGCAAGCTGTCATTCTGTGTATATTTGTTTATGTCTTTGTCTGCTGTGCTTGTTATAAAACTATAAATTTTATTACATTTCATTTCAAATAGGTATGATAAAGTATAGATAAGTTTAACTTAATTCAATTATGGTACCATCTTTAGCTTCTTCAAGGTTTCTTTAAATCGATAACAAACAAACCCACCCGATTGAAATGACAAAACATGCAATCGTAAATCACCTCTGTCTTGTAATCTCAAGGCCACCTTGAAATGATTTTTTGCCAAAACAGTTTTTTCATGTAATCTCTATGGGTGAAACAACTTTTTTTCCGTCTGTTATTGTCATGGTTACAGTCTCCTGAGTGACGCGGGTTTAATGCAAAATTAGCTTTTTTTTGTCTCATTTGGTATTCAGTTTAACGATTCAAAAGCGCTCGTTGCTGGGCCTAATTGAATGAAGAATATTTTGACTTTGACTTGACTTTACAAAATGGATGTGTTATTCTCACCACCGTAAGATCATGCCTCGTAAGATCATTTTGGGAAATATGGTGGATCTTGCTCAGCATCATTGTCTCTACGAGCCTACCAATTTTTAACAATATCGAAGAGACGTGATCCAAATGTAAGGTACACTCGGGTAAGACCGGACTATTTTTCGGTGAGTTGAAAGGATGTCCCAAAAAAAATCATAAATTTATTCTCACTATTTTTTACCTGCAGATATGTGATGTACGTGATAAAAAAGAAATCCAGCTTTCAATATAAATTTACTTGATGCCGTTCAGCCAAATAGCTTAGGAATAATCGACACTCAAACTTGCACAATTTTTTTTTCAAGACACCCAACCGTAAAACATTCATGGCTTAAGATCGGACTAGTATCTAATTTCAACTCTAAAGTAAGGAGAAGAAGGTGCACAGCTACCTGTTAAAGATCGGATCTCCGAAAATTCTCGAAAATATTCACTCTTTTTTTAAACGTTCGTAGCTCACGACTGATGCGGCTTAGCAGTTGCGGGTTATTCCCACCTGTTACCACCAACTTGACACCAGTGGTAACAACTGTGAATTTTTTTCCCACCTGTTACCACTGGGAACAACTGGGAATTATACCAGTAATTGGAGTTCGAGGCCAACGAAACTACGACAGATGCGTTATTGTCAAATCTGTCAAAGTCTCTTATGTCATTGTCAAGTAAAGTTTTCAGGTTTCCACAACCTTTTTGTTATTTAATTAATTTATTTAAAATAATTCCAAATAAAAACATTATATACCACTGTAGTGTTTTTACGCGTTTCTGTTTAATATAGCTGTCACAACTAGGATTTTCTTAAAAACACGTAAATACCTAAAAACTTTTCTTTTCTCTTAACTAACATTGATATGACAACATTTTCTTGTAAAGAACTTAAAATTACCAGTGAACACAAACGACAGCGTGCCATATTGATTAAGACAGTACATACTCGTATAACATTTCACCCAGTATATTTCATTTAGAATTTAATTTTTTGATGATGGGGTGTATAGCGAAGCTAAACATGGCTGAACCAAGTGGGTCACCTTGTTAACAACCTACAGAAGAAAACAAAACGTTAGATCTCTATGATAATTTAAATGGAGAACTATAGCACTGCCAAAGAAATTTGTAGGTCAAAGGAATTTTACGAATACGAAATGTGAACATAAAGCACGCTACAATGTATTATTCTGCAATTTTCTAAACGTATGCAGAAATAGGGTTTTAATTTATGTGTTGTTAAATTGCTGTACCAAATGTTATTAACACATGAGGTGATACCAGCGCAATACCAACTTTGTTACTAATAATTGCGGATAATTCAGTTTTTATTAAAATATCTTATATTTACGTGAAAATAAGTAAATAATATTGTTTCTATAAATTAAAGAATTAGAATTACCAATAAATAAGATATCTCAACGTCTATTTTTAGAAAATAAGGATTTACTATTGTATGAATATTTCATTGTTGTGGCAATATTTTCGTAGATTCTTTGGCCTCGAACTCCAATTAGTGGTTTAAAATTCCCAACTGTTACCACTAGAGTAATTGGTGGTAACTACTGGGAATTCTTTTTCCCAGTAGTTACCACTAAGTTAATATTTAGTAGTCCTATTGCAATACCTATTGCGGATACCTAGTAGCCATAAATTTTGTTATACAATGGTAACAATTTCCAGAGACTATAATTGTTATAAAATGTTATACTACAAATAAAGACGAATTACACTGTTTTTTATTCAAAACAAGAATATTTCAATATTTAGTACCTAAAACCATGTAGTAGTTATAATAATCTTAAAAAAGGATTGAGATTCGTAATCAGTTAAAACAACACGATGAAAAAAGAAAGTTATCCCTTCTACGAGCCGGTCACCCCGTCATCCCTTTTTACCTGCCCCTGTGATAATCAAGTCAGTAGTTCTTAATATTTTTGGTTCAGATTCAGAGTAGGTAATACTGACAACATATTTAAAAAAAAAGTTTAAAAAATATTTTCAAAATGTATTCATGTATTCATTTGGCAAAGTATTTTGTGTATATTCTATTAAAAACAAGCACATTAGTAGTAAAGTACTTGGTGGTAACAACTGGGATTTATTTTTCCCAGTAGTTACCACTAAAGTGATTGGTGGTAACTACTGGGAATTCTTTTTCCCAGTAGTTACCACCAAGTACTCGGGTGGTAACAGGAGGGAAAAAAAATCCCAGTTGTTACCACTGGTGTCAAGTTGGTGGTAACAGGTGGGAATAACCCGCAGTTGCTGCATACTCGCGAGAGGGGCGGGAATGGCGGGATGAAATATAGCCAGTGAGGAAAAAATACTACTATTTTAGTAGTTATTGCGGTCATCCGATCTTACATTAGATCCGATCTTAGCCGGGTGTACCTTAAGATGCATTCAGACCAAAAGAGCATTCGCTGTTCTATCCCCCGCTCTACGAAATCAACCAATCACGTTTTGTGTACCGATCGAATTTCGTAGAGTGGGAGATTAGAATAGCGAATGTTCGCTTGGTCTCAATGCACCTTTACTAAACGTTTTAAGAAATGCTCTTCTAATACCGCTAAGAAATCCCAGCACTATAGGGCTTCATTGCATAGTAGCGGGCCAAAGAAAGGCGCTGCACAATTTATAGCCACAATGCCGCGACCGAGCACCACTTAATGTAAAAGCTCGAGCCGCGGCTTCTATACAACTTTGTGTGATTCCATCCGTGTAGCGTGGTTTAGCTGTACTTTGCTTGACATGAATATTGTTATTAAATTTGCTGTATTAGTTTCAAAACATTGCAAGTTTTAAAAAAACTTCCAACGGATTTTAAAAAAAGGAGTCTCAATTCGACTATATGTTTTTTTTATGTTTGTTACCTCAGATCTTACGACTGGTTGAACCGATTTTGATGATTCTTTTTTTATTTGAAAGCTGATGCTCACCGATTGGTTCCCTTTTTATTTTGGCCCAGTTCTGACAATGGCATCCATTAGAAAACCATATAAGTCATAAATTTCCATTAAGCATAGGTACTTATGCACGCCAAATAGACGAATAACTCAATATCACGTTAACCGATTTGGATAATTATTCTTTTTAACAGACGTCAAAACAAACTGTGGTTATGGGATCGTGGAGAAATCGGTTGAAGTCGTTTATTACAAGCTTTATATTAACTTCACTTTATATGTTTGCAAATCTTGCAACGAAGAATTGAACCAGTTGCGGTGGACCAATTGAGGCGAAATTTGGTACACTTGGTACACTTATTTTGTACTTTATATCAATACAAAATGAGTTGTTTTCATCACCTTACGGCAACTTACGGCATATGATACGATAATTTCGTAATGTTTTTCCCCAAATGTGCGCACTGTAACTATATGTAATTAATATATTATGTCGATTGTCGTCCCAGTTTGTGTTCGAGAGCTAACATTCATCATGCGATTTATTACTTTTCGATGTTCTGGTTTAGAAACATTATTTACGGCCCGTTTCCCAAGCTGCGCGCTTCAAGATCCATAATTTATGTGTAATTAGCTCGAGGAATAGACATCTTGATGAAAATTATATTAATCATAGCGATTAGACATTTTAGACAACTTCAGGTTCACAGGTTAGGTTACGATTAATTCGTATAAAGGTACCTGATTCGTCCTTATGGTAAGCGATTAAATGGGTCGTTTTGACTATAAAACGCTCACAAAGGCTAATATCTCTTAAGGTGCATGCAGACCAAACGAGCATTCGCTATTCTAACCCCCTACTCTACGAAATTCAATCGCTACACGAAACGTGATTCGTTGATTTCGTAGAGCGGGAAATGGAATAGCGAATGCTCGTTTAGTCTGAATGCACCTTTAGGGCCGACAGGCCTACTGTTCTCAAAACTCAAAGTAAGGTAAGGTGGGATAAGATGAAACTGTTATTTTAATGGAAAAAGACAAAAAGCTACCTGTATACTCTGTGCCTGAAGGACGACTTTTTGTCTTACCCCATTAAATAAACCGTTCCATCTTATCCCACCTTACCTTAGGATTTTTTTACGGCACCAATGAGAAATAACTGTATTGGTTGAAACTTAATTAGTCAATCAATAGCAATATTATTGTAATTGATGACCAAGTTCGCACGCTATCTTGTACAAAACCATTTTTGGATTGCATCGGGTAACGGCATTGGTTATATTTATTATGATTTATTTCTGAACTGACAGATAGTGAGATAGTTTGAGATATGGTTACCTAAGTGTGCCGGAAATCGAAGATAAGTTTAACCGGCATGCTATTTGATATAGTAAAAAGCTTTAATTATTAATATTAAGTGTCATATACTAATACCTACCGAAGAAACACCTGACAAGCTTGTTATAAAAGTTACTGTATTCATTAATGATAGGTAGATTAAGGCTGCGATTTACCAAACTTTTATTCGAAGACTCTCTGACACTAGTGTCAAATTACTATGGAGGTTTGACATTACTATCCGAAAATAATCATTGTTCTTCGAATAAAAATTTGGTCAAATCGACCCTGGTATAGGTGAGCAATTCTCTTTATTTTTGCCACTAAAATGAAATATGAAAATTTGGGTAAATTTTATACTATTTCTGCTCAGAATCACGAGCTGATTCCATTACCGGCGAAAAAAAAAAATGTCCCAAAAATTTCATACATATTTCGAATATCCTCTTGTGTTACCGCCATAGAAGGTGTATGGAAAATAGTAACACAATAGGAAAAAAAATCATGGGACACTTTTTTTTCGACGGAAATGGAATCGGCTTGTGATTCTGAGTAGAAATAGTATAAAATTTACCTAAAATTTCATATTTCATTTTAGTGGCAAAAATAAAGAGAATTGCTGGGGTATGGATGGTATATAAAAATACCACGAAATAGTCAGCCTCAAAAGTTTGAAGCATCATATGATATAGTCAAAAGCGCTTTAGGTACTATATTCCCAATTTACCAATAATCCCTTTAAAAAAAAGTCCCTTTAAAGATTTTTTAATGTTTCATGCACGTAGTAAGCCATTGATTTTGACTGTGTAATAGTTAGTGATAAAGGTTAATATCTGTCAAATTTGTATTGCACATAAATGAGAATACCTAATCGTAATGCGATGTTAATAAGATAACGATTTGACAGTAAATGTCAAGGTGCTACAAGTGAAGGCGATTACGATAGGTCATACAGAAGATGTATGTTATATTGTAAAGTCAAGGCTAAAAATATAATTACGAATAAAATCAAAAATAGGTGCATTTTATGGTAGAGGTCGTATATAATAAATGAACTAGATAAATAAATTAATATAATTATATACAGTGTGTATAAAGTAGCTTACAGTAGTCTGAAGCGATATTGCAAGACAGTTTTGACCAATCAGGCGTTGGTTATTATATACCTATAGACCTAATGATTTTTTGAAGATTTATCCACCAGCAATGTAATTCATATACTAATTTGACACATGGAAGAATGGACTAACTATTGACAGTTATGACAAAGTTATGAAATGAACAGTGTTTAGTAGGGCCTTCACTAATTAATTTATACACGTTACATTGTACAAAAGTATACTTATATGATAAAATTGACAATAATGATATCATTCAGCTGTTATGCCGATTAATAATGCTACAGCTTAAAATAAAAAAACCATTAATATTCTCAATGTACCAAAATTATGCAATCAAGATTATTTTCGAAGGAAGGAAGGCACAGGAAATTAAAACGGGGACAACACATTCCATAAATATACTCCTACAATCATTGACTTCCTCGTGTCCGAGAATTGATTTTAAATTAAATATATTGCTCCTTCTAAAAGAAAAACTTGTTTATCTTGAAAATTGCGTTCGTATAACGTTGTATTTCTGTGTAAGTTAAGTATCACTCCATAGCTAAAAATAATTATGCATTACCAAAAACATGACTGTGACTTGACCGTCATGCTCATGTCATGTGTTTTCGTTTTGCCTGGGGAAAAGGAGAATGACAATCTGGTCTGCGATATTTTATTGCATAATTTTCTCTGGAATTATCCGGGGTTTTTTAAATAAGCAGTAATACGCAATGGGCCTGTTCAATAAAGCTCATAAATTGTAATGTGAGCGGTAGGTAGTTCTTATTTAATTAATGATGATAATAAAAAACTAAAAACACTTTTTTCGTATTCCTGACAAAAAAACCTTTAATTTGATACATTTATCGTGGGGGTGGATTTCAAATAGCCAGTCCTCCATTTTGGGCAGGCCGCCATATTGAATTTGTAATGACGTTTTTAGCTAGTCATGTATTGTCATCAGAACTCAGAGCGTGTGCAAAATTTCATCCTAATCGAAGACCGAGAAATGGGTCAAATTAAGATTCCAAGATTTTCTCTCATACATTATTACTTAAGACATAATTGCAAAATGAAGCTCATAAAAGCGTGTTAAAAAGAGATTTCCTCTTGTATTTCAAGCTAAAAGCTTTTGATAAACGTAGCCAAGGACTTCCGATTGTATCACAAGTTACAAGCTTTGGAGAAATAAGCCTTTACAGCTCGGATCCCATCGGAATTATCTAGAATTATTTTGTAGCGTAGGCGTTATAGCCTCCCCTGTAGGTGACACCTTTGTACAGGTACGTCCAAGTTTAAAAATAGATACACTATTCTGTACCTTATTTCAACGGATTAAGGTGAAGAAGTGTGTACATGTTTGTGAACTCTGTACGCAATTTGCGGGGTCCCTTAATACGGCGACGTGTCATTGTCCTTAGTGTTTGTTGGGCGAAATTTAGGCTGTCCTGAATAAACGGAAATGAATAGGCTGTATTTTGTTTAGTCTACATATAAAGCGATAAATAGGGTCAGTACAATTTTCTAAAAGTGTCTGTTATTACTGTTATTGCGTGTTTTGAGGTTTTCGGAACGAGCATTTTTTTAAATTTTATGAACTTTTATGCGCTTGAACGCATTGGCCGATAGAAACACAGTAACAAAATAGAAAATATTTTTTGCAAAAACTTGAAAGAGTTGGGTATATAGCCGAATCAACTTTTTTCTGTCTGTTATTGCCATGGTTACGGTCGCCTGAGTCACAGCATAATTTTGCATAACACCATTTATGCAAAATTATGCTACTAAAAACTATATTCAATCTTACTAAAGAACACTAAAGGCACGTGCAGTAAACGTGTGCGTTGCGTGCCCGTTGTAGCGTCGGATATGGCATAGTAGATTGCACACAGCTTCCACGTCACGCGTACGTGCACGCTACGCATGCAGTTTGCCATCTAATATAACATTTACATAATGTAATTCTGCTAATTATTCGTTTGTCTTTATCTATCAATTTGCCTTTGCGTATAAAGGGACATAACCAGGGTTCGGATATCTCGTAGCACAGAACCACGGAGTCTATTTTAACATAAAAGTCAACTCATACTCATACTCATTCCAAAAGTTGATTATAAACGAAATAAATAATTTGGAATTGAATTCAACAATATTTTAAATGAAAAAAAGACTGCCTCACTATGTTGTATATTTCGTAAAAAACACGCAATCAACATAGGACATTACGACACAAGTGCGAAAAACATGAAATTCGAAACGAGTGGCGATGTTTTAAATCGACACGAGTTACGAATTTCGTTTTTGCACGTGTCTCGTACGACGTTTTTTTAGTACAGATGGCCCTTCGAGGTTTTGAACCTGACGTAAAATGACCCACTTTCTCGCACTAGAGCCTAAAAAAGGCACCATCTGTACTAAACATATTATTAACTAAGCTTTTAGTTTGTAATATCCATAGAACACGTAGATAAAATGAAATTAAAAGCATTTTTTGACTAATTATATACATGAGGATGAGTATGAGTATAAGTTGACTTTTATGTTAAAATCGACTCCGTGGTTCTCTAACGTCTTAGCGTGCTACGAGATATCCGAACCCTGGACATATATCTATGTCTCGTAATATTTTATTTGTCGGTTAAAATGTATAACATGTTTCCGACTTCAATGTTGTATTTTCAATGCTCTTGCACTCGCAAACAGGTTTAACAGTCATAACACTCCATCTTCAACATTTGTGCACATAAAGCTATTAATATTATCCATACATAATTCATCAACGCATGCATATGTAATAAACAGTTTGTAAATGCATTGAACTGTGCACGATCAATATGCAAACCGGTTTTTGGTCAAGCACAAGTGATGCATATTCTCTAGTTTTCCTCTTAATTAATTGAAATTGAACTGCACAATTCCTCAACTCCTCATGCGGGTGTCGTAAGAGTCGAATAAGGGATTTAAGTGTCACTGACCATTATTTGATAAAACATTGATGATGGGCAGCAGCGTCATGATAGTGGACACATTACTGCGATCGCCAATCCGCTTGTCCAGCGTGGCGATTATGGGCATTTACCTCCTAATGCGTCTATACGCATAGTTAATAGGAGAACGCCTACGTCCAGCAGTAAACTATCATAGTCTGATGATGATGATGCTGATGATGAATTGCACAATATAAAGTACAAATGGCGAACTTAATGCCACAATGCCTAAGACCATTATTTTTAGTACAAGCCAAGCAACGGGCTAACCAGGAATATTAAAGGCAAAGTCACACTGGATGCGTATGCAACACGTGCAGGGGGCCGATTTTTGAAATTCTATCGCACGAATTCAAATTCGAATGTCAAAAATTTTCACGAATATTTTCGAATGAAGCCAATATACCCTATTTTTGAAAGTCGCCCTCGAATAGTTAGAGATTGATTATCGATATCTTTGCGACACGTTGCACGCAGAAAGTCGTTATTTAACGGTTTTTTTAATTTAATGTAATAAAGCTAAATTATGGCACACTGACGTCGGAATTAATGTTCCAGCTAAAATTGTAATCAATTATAACATATTAAACATTATTTAACGGTTTTTAGTATAAAAAAACATGTACCTCCTACTCCTACTACATCCGCATGAAGAGCTGGGGTGGTGACAAATGTATTCTTACTGCCGTCACCACACGGCAACATAGCACTTTACTGACGTATAAAACCGGCTTTTCGATACCAGTTCTAAACTCGTTAACAGATAAGCTGCAAGACCTTCGGATAGTACACGTCCATCTGTGTCAGTACATTTGGGCTCCATTGTATGCAAATGCGGTCCAATGCCGTGGCGTGGCGTGTCGACATCAGTTTTGTTTTCACTGCTTAATGACTGTTAGGGAGTAAAGAAACGAGATAGAGCACAGTTATATGGGTTACGCTACGCACTATGGTGGCTTATGGTACTCAGATACGCAAGTGAGAAATGCGTTATCAGAACATTGTCAGAATATAAGGGCAACATTGACAAACATGGGACTATAAAGGTGGATTCAGACCAAACGAGCCTTGGCTATTCTATCCCCCACTCTACGAAATCAACGAATCACGTTTTGTGTTACGATCGAATTTCTAAGGGTAGGAGGTTAGAATTTAGAATAGCAAATGCTCGTTTGGTCTGAATGCACCTTATGAAGGCTAAAAAGACTATCTATAATAATACGTAACGAAAGAACTGTAGGGGCTATTCCATGCAAATGCAAAAAAAGTGTAGGTAATGAAGGTGACCAATTTGTCGCATTACATCACATCAGATGTCATTTCGTCGGGGATAGTGCAATACCGCGTAACTACCAAAGCAGATAGAGTTCAAATATGAAACAGTTGACACTCAAATTGACACTAATAGAATTTGTTAGTTACGCGGTATTGCACTATCCCCGACGATATATCAAAGAAAAAAACCGTAAAATTTAAACCCACATACTGAGCTTTCGCGGTTGATGCCTAAACCACTCGGCCACTCCAGCCATCATAAGCATCAGCCATGAAAGCTGACGACGAATCCCACCTCCGGCGTTGGAAAGTTTCGGTATTGTTTCCTTGGTATATGACATGTAATATTTCAATGTATAACATGATGTATGTTATCTGTCGTGACATCACAGACAGACACACATGACAGACCAGCGGCTAGCACTACGCGGATTTGGGTCCATTTCGTCATGCACCAACTTCTGTTTTTTAATTATTTTAGTTATACTGTCTTGTCTTGTGTGTCACGAATAAATGTTGTTACATAGTAATGCGAGTGCGACTACTTAAATCATGCAATTCAGAAAAAAGTAATAATTTAAAAACAATTAGAGTTGTTCATCAAAATATGTTTATTTTTGTCAACAGTGGCACGGCAGCATGTCCTGCGAAGCGGCAGCCGCGTCGTCCTCAATGGCGGGCGCCGGGGCTCCGCTCCTGCCGGACTCAGAGCTCATCAAGCTGTGCCCGATGTGCCGCGTGCCCATAGAGAAGGACGAGGGCTGCGCGCAGATGATGTGCAAGCGCTGCAAGCACGTGTTCTGCTGGTATTGCCTGGCGTCGCTCGATGTGAGTAATAATTAATTCTTCAGCCATAACTTTCCCAAAAATAGCCTAAATGACCATTGCTCCAGTGACCAGTAGGTACTTCTGTCCTTCAGTGACCCCTGCTCCACCTACCAGTGCTTCAGTACCTCCAGTTACCCGTGTTCCAGTGACCAGGGCTCTAATGGCCAGTGCTCCAGTAGCCAGTGCCAGTGATCTAGTAACCAGTGCGCCAGTGACTAGGGCTCCAGTGACCAAGGTCTTTCCTTCACTGCGTCTTGGTACGAGGACAATGTTACTAGCACTCATAGTCAGGCTGTGGGGTATAGATCGTCGCACCAACTTGTGAGAGTTGTGATTCTTTCGATTGTTGAAGGTCGAGTGAATACTGACAATCAGAGTAGTGTTATATCAAGAGGGACAAATATCATATGAGGCAGCAGCGTCCTACTGCGTGGCTACTGCCCGACTCTGAGCTCATCAAACTGTGCCCGATGTGCCGCGTGCCCACAGACCAACGAACTAGGGGGTTCTGTATGCACGTGCCCATATAGAAGGACGAGGGCTGCGCGCAGATGATGTGCAAGCGCTGCAAGCACGTGTTCTGCTGGTATTGCTTGGCGTCGCTCGATGTGAGTATTAATTCATTCTTCTGATGGATAAGCCTCTCCCAAAAATAGTCAAAATTAATAGTGCTCCAGTGACCAATGCTCGTGACCAGAGCTTCAGTGACCAGTGCTCCAGTGCCCGTGCCTCTCCGGCCCTACCGTGAAGATTGAAATCCGCAAATTTCGAAGATTTGTCTCTGCAACTCTAATGACGCCTACGCCTTGATTGGAGAAACAGAGACAAATCCTGGAAATTTACGAATTTCGAAGTTCGCAGGAGTAGACCTGGACACTACAGCGTCGGAACATCTTTGTACCATAATCAAGCGTTTCAACGGTACGCTCCTCCAAAAAAAACCCAAAATATAAAGCATTGCTTGCCTGGAGGCAAGGGCTTGTGAGGATTAGGCTGTTGGACCACCTTCTGGAGATCTGCCTACACTGTGTCTTGTGTTGATACAAGGTCGACAGGTACGTAAATTATATCCCCTTAACGTTAACTTCGGAGACGACCCGAGGGTCTTCTGTCACCAATGGAAAGGGAAATTAGAATTTTCTTTTCAAGGTTTACTTTACGGTAATACATTTTTGACAGACCACATACGAGGGGATATATACGTAACACAATGTTGCCCGGAATAAACGATTTTCAATTTGCAATCAATAAAAATGGAATACAGATGTAGTGAGAAATGACTTGCCTTCGGAAACGTTCGTCAATGTCATGCTGTTTCAGTCTATCTCACTGAGACTGACAGTAATAGCTGTCATGCTACTTCAGTCAGACTCGGTGACACTGCCTGAAACACCATGTGTTTACGAACGTTTCCGAAGGCAAGTAATTTCTCACTACACCTGTACTACATTTGTTGACTGATTCTTCTGACATCTACTTATCTTGAATTGACTCTTGGTGTATAGGGTAGGTTTTATTGTAGAGAAATAAGAGTTCAATTAAATATTTCACAAAATATTATCTGTCGGGTCAACTTGCAGTGTAATAGCGCAACTAGAGCTAGCGATAAATTAATCGTATTTCAAAGAGCTGCGTTTAATTAAATATAAATTATAGTGTTATTCATCAATATTTAAACATAATTTATTTATTTATTGGCAATTAGTTACATATTTATTCGCCATTGACGCACAACTCGATACTTGTAAATCTTGTAATGCAATGCGCGGTAATGAAGATCTAGGTTCTCCAAAACATGTCACGCCTATGCTATACTAAAAACCCTAAAATTACACAAATTTAACCGTTTAATAATGTTTTAACTACGATAAAGTTTGCATAAGGCCCATAATCAAATTACCAAATCATTACTTATACAGTAAACACTGTTACAGAGGCAAATGTTTACATTATTACAGAATTCACGCTGTATTTACGTTATTTTGTCCCGGTTCTCTCAATCTCTAAATTGGATTTTGGTAACCTCAATTCCATACGCCATAACTGTAATCTCACTTGCATTTATCAGAACCGCTGAAGCAATAAAAATATCGATTTACGGTTTTCACCCAATTTTCTTTCAATTGAATCCTTTCTACGTTCTGACTGGATTATAATCTTCAATGAAATGAAAACATGTTGGCTTGAAACTGGGGTTTATTAAGCGGAAATTCTCCGAGATCTCATTCTGCCAATAACAAGTGAAAAGATGAAACCAAATGGAATGTGAAGTCTTCTGCGTTTTTTGCTGCATATTATAAATTTGTACCTAATTATTCTGTTGACTGATGGCAGTAAGGATAGATTTGTCACTACCCCAACATTTCCCGTAGGTTTCGTAAGAGTCGGCTAAGGGATAGAAGTGTCACTTACCATTTATTTATCGAAGATTGATGATGGGCAGCAGCATCATCATAGTGGACACACTACTGCGATCGCAAACCCGCTTGCCCAGCGTTGCGATTATGGACATTTACCTTCTAATTGTCCAGCAGTGGACTTATATAGGCTGACGATGTGTTAATTGTGTTATGTATGTATAGAAGGGTGCAACAAAGAAATTGATTACATTTAACTTGGAACAAATATGGACCAGACGTCTTACTGATTTGTTGCTGAGGTAGCCAAAAATATCCTCAAATCAGATGATCTGGGCAGTAAGAATACATTTGTCATCACCGCAACTTTTCCCGTGGGCGTCGTAAGAGTCGAGTAAGGGATTAAAATGTCCTTGACTATTATTTTTAACATTGATGATGGGCAGCAGCATCATCATAGTGGACACATTTACTGCGATCGTCAACTCGCTTGCCCAGGCTAGTTTAACTAAATTATTATAGTTTGTAAAGCTGGAATGTACTCCAGGCCTTACAGAGCACTCAATCCTTCTATCAGCCGTCACTCAAACGCCGTTATATTCCAGAGTTTGTTTATGTTTCTCATCCTTGACCGCTTTGATTCGTGTTATAGCGCTAATACAAGAACTCCAATCAATATCAAATTAGAGCTGTACTAATAAGACCTATTTTCTTACGAATACAGAAATGAATATCATGGAACAATCTCAACTCTTAATAGGTAATTGGGTCAAAATTCTTTTCGTTGTCTTGTTTCAAAACAGCAACTATAAGCGTGACAGAGTGCTGTCACGCTTTTAGTTGCTGTTTCGACTAAGTAAATAAAAAAATCCGGTGCACTTGTATTTCTTTTTCACGCTAGATTTTAATCCTTACATAAGAAATTGAAAACAAAACATCGTCTCATACAATAATCACCACTGTGTCACGTTTTTTAGGGACACAAAATAAGACAACGAAAAGAATTTTGACCCCATCCCCATTATCATCAGTCATCTTTTCATTGGCTTTTAACCAATTTCAGTGACAGAATAAGTTTAAAAATGAGGTATACGAGTATATTTCTCTTTTAAAGGTTAAAAAAAATCAAACTAATTCCTCGTTAAGATCAATAAGCCTAGCTTATTATGTAGTTCAAAATCAAATTAAATCGTATCCAAGGAATACGTTCGTAGCAAAAATGCTACCCGTGTTCGATCAGTAATAATTATTGTACAGAGTGAAACATGAGTCGTGAACAGTAATACGTTTTCTAACTCTATTAACAAATAACAATTGAATGCCCCACATGTTACTTAGAAATAATCATGTTTTTAATTTTTATTTTTTGTATTTTTTGTGGCCTTTTCTAATTTTATAAGGTGTTTTTCAGGAATGATAACAGCTGTTTAAGCAATTTAAAACGTTAAATGTAATAAATATCTTTTAATTTTACACGAAACGACAAAATTGCCGTTAGTAATTACTTCAGTTTGAAGAGGTAATTTAAATTATTCCATTAATTTGTCTTAAGAATCCTTTTGGATATCCTAAATCCAAAAAATACAAAAACAAACCCAAAAAAATACAAAAAATAAATAAAGATTTTTGTCAATTTTTAAGTAACATGTGGAGCATTTAATTGTTACTTGTTTATAGAGTTAGAAAAACGTATTACTGTTCACGAACTCATATTTCACCCTGTATATTCTAGTCTATACCTTGAAATATCTTATACTGGTTTATTCTAAATTCAAATATTAATGAAGGAAACAACAAAGTTCCAAATTCAGGCGGAATTTCAGAGCTGTTTGTATAACAAGATTTACATTGCAAGTCAATTTGGAATTTCAGAATATAAACAGCTAAATTTTACACTGAAAACCTATTAAATAACGCCAATAGGTTTACGTTTCTAACTAAAATAATAATTATTAGTATTTTGAAGTACTTACAATGAAAACTTATTGTTTAGTTTCCATTTAAATTATTTATTGGATTCAAGTATGCCTCTTATATTAATTTCACTTTCTGACTTAAGTAGATGGTAATTCAATTATACGATTCAATTATATTAAACGCTTCGGTTTTCATTATAAATTGAGAGGTCGGTGCCGACCAGCTAGGTCATTTACATAATTATTATTCCCATCTTTGATTAATTATTTTCGAGTGCTACGTACTGCTAAGAATATTCTTTAATAATCTGTTAAGTGAGAGTCTCGCGTGCGACGGGTTCCGTACCTTCTATAAAAACAGCGATGAAGGTGAAAAGTTTAAATATTTATTTTAGCGTTTAGTATTTCGTCGACTGACAAGCAAAACGCACTATAAAAACTGTCATTACTCTTAGCCACTGACATGCATTGATTTTTGCGTTAGACTCTAGTGATATGTAAAATAAGAATGACAGCACATAGCCATAGATAGCTACCTAAAGCCTTATAATAAAATGTGAGTGGTTAGAAACATCGTATGTCAGTATGATATCGCAACTTGAAAGAAAGAAAGAAAGAAAGAAAGAAAAGAAAGAAAAAATATTTATTTGTGACACATAGGTAAGACTTTACAAGATACACATTTAAAAGGACAAGAAACAAATTATGCCACAAAACGGTCCCCAATTCAGCATAAACTTGAAAACGAACTTTATTTCAAATACTTCATCTTCATCATCATATCAGCTGAAAGACGTCCACTGTTGAACATAGCCCTCCCCCAAAGATTGCCACAATGACCGGTTCTGTGCCACCCGCATCCAGGGTATGTAAAATACGTAATATTTGCATTAAGGTCAATGCGGGTAAGTCCGTTTATCAGGAAAGTCCGTCTACCAACTGATTTCCACCCCTAACTCAACATCAGAAAACGCACAGGATGGACGCAATTTATTTTTGAGTTTCGGAATAAAAGTCTTAGTAACCAAAACGAATGGTTTGTTGTTTACCTACCTACCTACCTTATCTTACCTGTGATCTGTAAGAAAAAACTTTTTAGCTACCGTAAAGTTGTTACACAAAGTGTGTTTTTAATGATTAAAAAACTTAGATAAAACTAAAGTAAAAGATTTCCATTATGCTTAATTACAAGTTGAACGTGTGGTACTACAACTATGGGCCACACGTTCAACTCGTAATTAAGCATTAATGGAAATCTTTTACTTTAGTTTTATCTAAGTTTTTTAATCATTAAAAACACACTTTGTGTAACAACTGCGTCAATAATATAATAATGTAACTAAATCGATGTTATTTGACTTAGTTTTGGACCATAGTTGGGAGCTTTTGGACTATAGTTGGGTAGTTTAACGGTATTTCAGTTCATGACATACAGCCTGGTGACAAACAAGCAGACGGACAGCGAAGTGTAATGATATGGTCCCGTTTCTTTTGAGTGTAGAACCCTAAAAACTAGTACTCTGGGGGTTTTCACACGATATATCTACGTTACGGTTCGTTAAGCTTAAGTTATTCTATTTTTTGTCGTAGGATTAATGTCGCTTGTCTGAGAAAATTCCCAGTGAGGATTCTAAATGCCAAATAAAATCTGACAAAAAATAAGCAAATATAGGTACTGCCAGGAAAAAATTTGGTCTACCACTTTTGTACTTAATTACTTTTGAACTACGAACAAATAAAACATGGAAGCCGCACGCCATATTAAATTGCTTTTCAAAAACGGTCTTGAATTTTAGTTGACAAGTGTCACCCCCTCTTCAATGCATCACGGCAATGAGTGTCAATATCAACCTATAAAAACTTAAACCGCCATTTAAAAATAGTTGTGATTGGTTCATCAAAGTTTTGATAGGCTATATTCTATAAACATTTGTCAAAGTTGTTGCGCCGAAATATGCGCGGTGTTAAGAAAAGCGCTATGTCCTGCCCATATTGGCACAATTGAACAATTGCTTTTGGGGGCATTTTTGAGCTGGCGCTAGACGTCCATGTTATATATAGTCGCAGCTTTTGAATGTTGAAAAGGGGTATATTTTCTTTGACTGTACGACCCCAAGCAAGTTTAATAAAATCACATGTATGGCTTCGGAACATGTATGAGTGAACTCAAGCATAAGACTTTTTCCTAACTAGTGCGCAAAAACGAACTTTGCGCAAGCTTCGCGCGCGTTAATTTCTCTTTTTTACGCACTTGTTATGAAAAAATCGTCCGAAATGTAGGTACTATTTCCATTGCCTTCATCTGGTTTTTACAAGTGTAAGGCACTGATCTCACCACGAGTTACTAAGCTATGAACTGTGGGCTATAAAACACGAACAAAAGATACGCACTCTCGTGTAAATAAAAGAGACACGGCGATATTCGCCTAGCTATCAGCTATCACCGCCGGGCGAGTATCGCCGTGTTTCTTTTATTTACACGAGAGTAACATTATATATACTATACTACATAACTTAGTAGCTCGCGGTGAGACCAGGTGGCTTATGATGGTCCCGTTTTATCTATTTATCGTGCTACGCGTCACTTTCGCACTTACATACTTGTTAGAACCTGACGGCAACAACGACAAACGATTAAACACGGTACCATCATAAGTCTACAGGGGCCCATTTTTCAAAAGCTTGTAACTTGTAATACAAGGGTCATTGTCAGCCCGTAAAACAAAAGTTGTCCTCTCGGTGATCAAAAGTTAACAGCTTTTATAAATCTATGCTACGATTTAGGGGTACGACATAGGGGTATAGACTGGGGAACCTAGTTGTACCGTCAATTGTTTTATCCCAAAATTAGTACAGGAATTCCTTAATTTTAGGTATGTCCACCGAAAAGATAATAACCTAAATCTGACAATGATCCACAAGTGGAAGTCCCTTTTTGACACTAATTTGATAAGGACTTCCGCTTGTATTACAAGTTACAAGCTTTCGAGAAATGGGCCCCAGTGCCTTAAACACTTTTCAGTTGAACGCTCGTTGACAGGTAATAATAAGAGGGGTAAGGCAAGGGATAAAAGCCAAGCCACATCGGACGCATGTGCAGCACGTGCGCGGTGCCATCTGCTATGAATCTGTCATGACAATATACTCTATAACAAATTCAACGCAACGGAGAGTTGTCGAAATTGCGGACGATTGTGGTAGACACACGTCTTTGAGTGGCTTAAGGTTGTAGTACCTTCGAAACATTAAGTACAGATGTCGCTAGTCACGGAAGGTCGTCTGGTGTAATTGGAAGCACGTTGGACCGGCAATCCAGAGGAAGGGTTCGAATCCCGTGACAACCAGAGTCTTTCGCAGTTGATTTTTTCAAGCACATCTGTTACGACATTGTGTCATGACAATGTTTACAGCTAAATCTTGATAACTTGATTGTGGACTTAGAACTAAGCATTTCTTAAAAAAAACATAATCATCACCTACACTAATGAATCCTATGTCTACTTATATCTGGAGTAATGATGTGCCTATGGAAACTTTCCTATGTTGCGAAATGTTCTCAAATGAAATTTTCGTGAAAATTTCCGAAACATTCTCCAGACCTTGAAACAATGGAAATTTATGAAAATGAAATCCTATCCACGCACAGAAATATTAGAGTGAGTAACGAGTACAGTCATACTATACAACACCGGTTTTGATAACAACCGGTTTTTATAGGTTTGGCCAAGACTTGATAAAATTCATAAATTTCAATAATTTCCGCGGAAATTATTCCGAAATATTTCGCGGAAAATTTCATTTCCATAAATCTTTACATTATTTTTGTACTAAAAATAGATTAATAAACTGCGTATACTCGTACTATAATAATATTCAATTACACTGCGAATAGAGGTTCAATTTGTGAAGAGAAAAAACCGGCCAAGAGTATGTGGGGCCATGCTCTGTGTAGGGTTCCGTAGTTATTCAAAAACATTATGTTCGAAATAGTTCTATTTTAAAGTATTCTTTAACCTCAATATTCATGATGTTTTCCATATTTGACAATTCACGATTTTTTTTGTTTCGGATCCAGAGAGGATATTTGCGAAAATATTGACTTTAGAAAAATACTTTCTCTTGAGACCCTTGTTCTTTCTGAAAGACCTATTCAACGACTATAGAAACACAGTAAAATAAAAAAATCATTCCCACTTTACGTGTAGGGGAGGTACCTGATTTTTAGGGTTCCGTAGCCAAAATGGCAAAACGGAACCCTTATAGATTCGTCATGTCCGTCTGTCCGTCTGTCCGTCTGTCCGTCTGTCACAGCCGATTTACTTGGAAACTATAAATGCTACAGTAACGAAATTTGGTAAGGATATGTGTTGTATGAACCGCTACAGGATTATGATACTAAATTGTAAAAAAAACCATTGGGGTGGGGGCCCTCCATACATGTAACTGAGGGATACAACATTTTTTTTAGTTGTATATAAGCGTGTGGGGTATTAATAGAAAGGTCTTTGAAAATGATATGAAGGTTTATAAACCTCATTTTTATTTAAGCAAACCGTTTTCGAGATATCAGCTCTCAATGTCTGAAAAATGTGTCCCCCCCCCCCTCTATTTTTTAAACTACGCGATATAAAATTCAAAAAAAAATATATGTTACGCACATTAATAAACTCTATCAACGATTTTTGGTTTGATTAAATTATCTCCTATAGTTTTTGAGGTAGGTTGATTTAACTGTATTTTTTAATAATAACTTGATAATGGTACGGAACCCTTCGCGCGCGAGTCCAACTCGCACTTGGCCGGTTTTTTTTTTAATATTTTATTGTACCACTTTGTCGGCATGATTACGAGGCAAACCTGTACCAATATTCAAATATCTAGTACTAACAGCCAATGAGCCTATGCTGCGGACAGACAGGCGGACCATGGACAGACGGACATGGCGAAACTATAAGGGTTCCTAGTTTACTACGGAACCCTAAAACAAGATTTCCGAAGCAGTGATATAGTGACAAATTATAAACACAACTGTGGGATTTGGTCTAAGTCATTTTTATACGAATCTGCTGAGAAAATGGAGCTAGCGACATGGTGGAATACCTTTTTTCCAGAAACAAAACTAGGAAAAATTGCTGATAGAATATTAATTGTGAAAATTCGATTACGTACTAGCTCGCTAGAGTCTTAAACCTAAATCCTCAACATAGCTTTTGTTCGTTTAATTTAAGAAGTAGGTAAGGAAGTGGTGTCCACAATGTTTTTGTTAACGTTCAAGTCTGTTGGTGTTTATTTTTGGTTTTATAATTTATAACATACTTTCTAGTTCTCGCAATACTCCTTTAATAACTGTACATATAAATTTCCATAGAAATTTACTATGAAAATTTCGGAAATTCAAGAAATTTATCGAACATGTTCTTTATTGAAAGACATTCAATTTTTGATTGTACATTATATCATGTATTTGATAGTTGAAAATATAAATTTCCATGAAACGCGTCCTTGTTATTAGCTGTTTAAAAATATTTTTTAAATTTCCAGGTTTTGAAATGTTCTCGAAAGTTTCGATGGAAATTTTCCTACACTTTTGAAAGTTTCCGCAATTTGCACATCATTAATCTGGAGCGTAATTGATTTACACACTGCATAGAAACATTTTAAGTGTGGTTGGTTTAAAAACAGTGAAAAATCACAAAAGCGTTTCATCAAGAAACATCCACAATATCATCTCGTTAAATGGATGCCATTTCGCTTTCATTCATCTTGTTTTAATATTACACGCTTCTACAGGTAAGTTAGACTAATCGCTCGGAGTCAAGTGTCTGCGGTTCGCCCTCGTTTGACCCCGACTTGTGGGTTCGAAAATCGAAAATTTCGACCATCTGCCTCTGTCATTTTAATGAAGGCGCCGTAAGGAGGGACAGAGACCGTAGATATTTTGATGCTCGCGGTTTGCCCTTTGGTCCGTAGCGGTATCACTTCTAATTACTCAACGCCGAAACAAAGCTATACCGTACTTGGAGAAAGTGCTTCTAAAAATACTTTAACTTGACCTTTTGTAAATTTTCTAAAATTACTTTTCATATGTGCGTATGTATTGTACACAGTTTTGTATGTGTGCGTTTACACCTGTGATCATAATTGTTTAAATCAAAGTACCTACAGCGGGTATTCGTTTACCTCAGGGTGTGAACTCATGACCTATGTGATTTTGGATGGCAAATTATTGTTTTGAAATATTGTTTTGAACAGCGATACTATATGTAGGCTTTGATGGTGTCCTTTTTTTGTTATTCTGGCGGCTTAGTGCTCTATCTTCATAATACACATGAGCTTAGAGTAAAGGCATTGTTTAATGGCAAGACGGAGTTACTTTCGCATTTATACCTACGTATATTATTAGTTAGGATTTACTTGATTTATACCGGTCTCAAACACGACCACCAGCACTATCTTTTTGTATTTTTTTTTCTTGTACTGAATTATACGTACCTACTGTATAATGGCGTTGAGGCTTGGCCCAGGATTTTTTTGAGTCTTGTCCGTTAAAGGATTATATCAGTTTCACTTAATAGTAGAATGTTATCACACATCACATCAGTGTCACAAAATGATGATATTGTCAGCATAACAATTTAGCTTACAGACTATAATTATGTGTATTATACACATGGTAATGATGATATGAATACTCGTGTCTGTCTGAGGCTACCGAAATGTTCTTGATGTATATTTAATGCTGTTTCTAAAACAGTGATGAAGAAATAAACGTTGAAACGTCTTCTCATTGTACCTATCCGAATAATTTTTATGGTAAAATTTCACTGCAGTAGATCCTAACCTAAAAATAGCTAATAAATGTAACAGCTAAATTCTTTACGAAAATTATGATAGACAATTAACTAGATATGAAAATATATAACAAATTAATTAATTTTTAACTGCTTATAAGTTTCCATCAAAATGTATTTTATTAGTATTATAGTATTCGTAGTCCCTGAAGAATAAGACCTTTGTCACTTAACTGTTTATCAAATCCATCCAGACGGACAAACTGGCTTAGCGTCATGGGATTTCAGAATCCAAGCTTTTAGTTTGGTAAACATTATATTTCAAAGTGATTCAGTCTATATTATCGTAAATTATCAATAGAGATCAAAGAAATGGGCGTCATTGTTCGCAATAATATGGACATGACTACGAAGTTGATTGATTCATTAATCAAATGAATAATTTCTTGAAATTTAATTTTGACTATTTACTCAGTTTTTCATAGTTAGGTACAACTAATACAATTACAAATATGAAATTTTCAGGAAACGATTATCTAATTGTTTAATAATTCATTCAACTTAGTCATGCCCACAAATTTGCAAACAATGGCGCCTATATTGAGTTCAGTTTACATTTTACAATAGTATAAGCATCACTCTATTTCAGCCTACTGCTGAACATAGCCTCTCCAATCCAATACCTTTGTGTTTGGACGTATTGGGAGATCATGCGGATTGGCGCTATGATGAAGCTACTACCCATCATCAATCTTCAATACCTAAATGGTAACTGACACTTCAATCCCTTAGTCGACTCATACGAGACCCGCGGGAGTTGGGGTGGTGACAAACATTTCTTACCCTCACCACGCGGCATATAATAATTTTGTTGATATTAATCGATTTTTCAGTACAGTTGGTGTTTTTTTACGCACCAGTGCGAGAAGTGGTTATTTTTTTGTCAGTTAAAACGTCGGAGGGTCACCTGTATTTAAAAACGTCGTACGATACACGTGCGAAGAGGAAATTTGTAACTCGTATCGATTTAAATCACCCCCTTCGGTATTGTTTTCATTTATCGCCGCTCGTTTCAAACCACCTTTTTTCACATTTGTATCGTCACGCACTATTACAAAGTCCGGCAAGATTTCATTTTCATTTGAAACGATATTACTAAAATGCCGAATTCCCAAAATAGATTGTCTCGGCGCCTAAACCAGTGTCGCGCCCGCTGCATTGATTTTATTAACATATTGATCGCGATATATTTTTAAATCCGTTCTGCAAAACAAAATACCAATACCTGTTCCTCGTGCGCAGTTGTTTCGATGCCATTAAGATTAATCTAATTATAAATTCCAATACGTGACATGTAAAGAAGTGAAGTTTTATATTGGTTTTCTTTTCCAGGATGACTTTCTGCTGCGCCATTACGACAAAGGACCCTGCAAGAACAAGCTAGGACATTCGCGTGCGTCCGTGTTGTGGCATCGAGCACAGGTTAGCATCTATTCTATATAAATTATACCCTATCACACATCACATTACTCCATATCTACAAACTTATAGGTATCTGTCTATCTATCCAGCCAGTGTCCACCCACTGCTGGGTATAGGCTTTATTACGCCACTTTCCTTGGTCCTGTTGTGTGATTAAAGTAATCGCATCCACTGTTTTGTTGCCGTTCGGCAGATGTCGTCGGACCATCTTGTCGATAGTCTCCCAGCAGATCTTCTTGACCACCCTGTCCACCATTCAGTAACCTGCTATGTATTATTCAATATCGAAACGATTGGCTATACTGATTAGTTTACTAGCAAATACTTTTATTTAACGGGGGCTACGATTTCTGATCTTTCTGAAGCATTTGATTCTAGAAGCAATGTGTGGCCCGTTTTAAAATTAGGACATTGTGATGTACGTTTTGTCCAAAAAGTAGCTAAATTAATTTATTAACATAATATCTTAGCGCACGCATTTATCTTTATTAAAACTTCAGTAAAACGGAAACGTTTTATAATCAGGAGTGCCACAAGGTTAACATTTGGTCCATTCCCATTTGATTTATCGCAATATTTTTTTGTTGTATAACAATAAGTCTCCCTTTATTACTTGAGATTTAAATATTAAGGATAAAATTTAATATACCTACTGATGATACGTCTAAAATCGTATTATCCGTTCGTCTGGCAAGCTCCCGCCGCGGGAATGCTTATTTGGATTTTAATGAACTAGCAGAAAGTTGAACTTTCAGCAACTTCAATAAAATGAATTGCCAGTTGAAGGGATTTAACATAGGGATATGCTACTTATTCCGCTCAGTAAGAATTTGATTATTAATACAAAGCAGGGATCATAACCGGTTTTTTAGAAAAACCTCATAATAGGTAAATATTTTAAAATGTTTTACACTCTTTATGTAGCATTCAATATTGTATGCAATTAGAAATCATCGTATTTTTAATTACTCCATTAACAACGAATTTATATACCGAAGAACGGAAAAGAACGAAATTATAACAATTCTTTTGTATGGAGAAATAACCGGTATAGTTCGTGAAATATAAAGTGGTAACTTTCTACGTACATTATAGTAAGAATAAACATTCAATTTATATTTCTCGAACATTATCAGATCCCTGATTCAAAGGCTAAGTACATGCGGAATTAAAGTGCGGCTGTATGGGTAACTAACAGCCGTCAACAAAAAAGTGAGCGAGTTTGAATCTCAGCGGCGCATACAGCTTGATGCCAAGCGTGATGAGATCAAAGCGCGAACACCTGCGGCTTTAACATATAATTATGTCAATGGTGTGCTAACCTGCCCTCAATGTTTGCGTGCGTTTAGTAATAAGATAGGTTACGTTAGCCACGAGCGAGCACACCAGCGACAACATCGGAGTTGACAGCAGTCGCCGTGGCCGAAGTCGGCCCTGGAGCTATTACAACTAACAGCTGGTATTTTTCCAGGTGGTAGGCATCTTCGCAGGCTTCGGACTCCTGCTCTTGGTGGCGAGTCCGCTGCTGCTCCTGGCCGCGCCCTGCATCGTGTGCTGCAAGTGCAGGTGCGCTTCAAGATCATTTAGACCCATTAAGTTCGAGTAGAGCTCGTGCTTCGAATGGATTATTAATGTATTTAATATTATTGTTTTATGATTTTAATGAAATATATACGAAAGTCTAATCACTGTTTTTTTATTGCAATAGACGTAGTTTTTCGTTTAGTTACGTTTTACTCATTTATTTAATTCAAACATTAATTTATTGGCGTCATTAAAGGGTGCAAAAATTTATTAGACAATGGGTTATGTATTTCTATAAAATACTCTCATCATCATCAGCCAATTGACGTCCACTGCTGGACATAGGCCTCCCCCAGAGAGTTCCATAAAGATCGGTCGTGAGTTGTCCGCATCCATTGGACACCCGCAACCTTTACCAGGTCGTCGCTCTATCTTGCGGGGGGCCTTACCACGCTGAGCCGTCCAGTGCGTGGTCGCCACTCGAGAACACGCCGAAACACTCGAGATATACTCTATTTTCTACCAATATGAAACAAAGTAGTGTAAGCTTCAATAGGAACTGCTATGTCTTGGTTGGGACCTAAATAATTTATACCTAAGATCAATAACTCAACTATTAATAAAACAACTAATGATTAAACTTTAATAAATTCCAGATTATGCAACCCAAGCACGAAGAACCTTGAAGAAGTTGACGAAATAGAAAGCATAAGCCCCGGACGCGAAGACGACGACGATATAACCCGAGCGAGGTATCTCTCTGACTGACGCACGTCACGGACGAAGCCCAAAGAGGGCTCCTCTCGGTGGTAACTTGAGGTGAGGACAGTGATTGGTCAAAAAAACTTGGACGGAGATGTTTTGTTTCACGTTGTAATCAACTGGTGTATGGACAAATGGACTGAAGATATTAGTGTAAGTGACGATGATACTGTTGCAAAAGGTCGAACGGAAGTTACAAAGGAATAAATACTTGTACTTACAGAATTTTGACGGACAGCTACAGATGTATTTGATAATGTTTTATCATCGTACTTTCACGTATGTTACAATTACTGTTGCTGTCACAATTCGTTTTTGTTTTGGGTACTTGGCGATATCAATAAAAATTCTAATGATTCCGTGAAAATACGATGAGAGGCGGCACTACATCTGTATTTGATGTTGATATTGACAAATACGAAGCTTATTTATGTAAGTCATGACGTTAGTCAGTTTTGACAAAACATCTATGACGCTGAGCTGATTCGGCCGTGATACAGTCATGTGCAAATCATTCGGTCATTAACAATCTTGTAATGATTTTTGCCAAGCGGATTAGCGGCAGTACAAGCAACTCAGTGATCACTATTGTATAAATAACTACTAGGTTTTGGCCAAGGTTATACATACGACATTGACTTTTGCTAAGCCGATTTACTCAGAAAACGAAATTGGAGGCATCGTATCAAGTTTATTCGATATTAGATACTTGAAGGGTCTTATGATTGTTAAGTATTTACCTCTAATTTCGTTTCCAGAGTATTCCTCTTGGGATTATTGGTAAAGAAATAAGTTTGTTGAGGCCGCTATTGTATTTAATGTTATTGCGTGTCTGTATCGCTGTTTTTGTGGAAATTGACGATGGATGATGATAATCCTGACCGTAAATATGAATTCACAATTCAAGGTCATCTTTGGATGTGGTGGAAGTTTGGGAAAATTGAAAGTTGTACCATTTGTACTATCTTTTTTGGCTTGAGATATCTGGAGCCAATGTACTTTGATCTCTGATTGTAATTTGGACTCTTGGCAAAATATCTTAACATTTTTTGTGGCAGTAAAGATTTATAGGTTATGTAAAAATATATGCCTGTATGGTCTATAGATACTGCCTGTATGTACTTTAATAGAAGCTTGTAGCTCACTTATTCATTTGAAGCTTGTTATTTTTGTTTAGGGTTGGAATGGGGTGTAAGAGACTGATATCGACGGATGTGTATTCGAGTGCCAATATTTTAGTTTCGTTTTCCAGTGTTGCCAATTTATTTCTGCTTTTCGCCAGCATTCGGTATAAGTGCCCCTTTTTGACACTGCGTATATTGATATGAAAGAAGGCAGTAGTTGTTGCAAAACTTGCAAATTATAAGCACATGTACATCGGGGCACTAATATCGAAACGTCAGATAGTAATTTCAAAAAAAAACTGTAAAAATGCACTGGTAATCTCAACTATTGACGATACCTGTCTTCGACAACGAATCTTTAAATGATTTTTGGAACTTTCTCGAACATGTTGTAGAGTTAAAATATATGGGCCTGTTTTAAGATATTTCCACAAAAATGAAATGCATAAGGCTTTCGATTACTCTGTGAAGACGGGCTCTAATAGGTAAAGTAATTTAGGCGTGGATGTTAAAGTGATACTTATAAATTTAACCAGGTAACTGATGGATATTAATATGTATATTTTTTATAAATATAGTATGCAAAGCGTACTTGCGTATTGTTTGATTAATGTCACGTTTTTGAAAATATACTTAGGCTTGTTACTTCAAATCTATCTTCGATATAATAAAATAGACACAGCGGTGACTTTTTTCTTATGTAATATTAATTTTAAAGAACCCTTGCCTAGTTTAGTACACGTAATAATGACATTAGACTAATATTATATATGAAAAAAGCCTCCGGTGTGATGTTAACACTTCCACTGCTAAATTTATTGTAATATTTTCTTAACAATGAGAGTGTTAATAGTTTTTCCTTCTAATATACTATTTCTAAAATCGAAAAAATCTATATGAAATACAACAGTTGTTGACAAAGCACAAAAATAAGTACACATTTGGCAATTGAATGTTCATTTTATTAACGTTAACATATAGGTACCTATATTTTGAAATTTAACATGAACACTTGGTCTTATTTACATTCGCATTACATATTTTCTCTTATTGTAGAAAATGAAATAAAATATGACGAAGTGTCTATGAGAAGGTAACGTAAATAAAGTGGCCAGTCATTATTTCCAAATACACATAATATGTATCTGTGCATGGCGTGAAGAACCTGATAATTCAAGATATTTTGGTGAAGGAAAAGGAACTTAATTTATGTAAATTCATGTTCTATTTCTTAACACGTTCGACGCCGGTGACACAGCATTTGTGACCAACAAAATCTGATTCCTATGCCAGTGACACACATACGTGATCAGAGTAACCTTATTCTTATGCCACTAGCATAAATCAAGTTCTTCAAGAAATACGAACGTTTTTGACACAAGTGCTGTGTCACTGGCATAAGAGTACAATCTGCAAATCATGCGTGTCAATGGCATAGGAGTTCTATCAGATAATTTCGATTGGCACAGTATTAGCGCTTAGTGAAACAGTACTGGAGGCGAACGTGTTAAAACTTTCGTCTTGAGTTAGGTATCAAGTTCTTCTCGCCATGCACGGAATTATGATTGTAGCGTACAGTCAACCAATTGGAACCATAGAGCACTCAGGATTCTCAGGAACCATATCTATGTGACGCTATAATCCGATTCTAAGAAATCCCTTACTACTTGTAATTTTGTCAAGGTTCTAGAGTGGTTCCAATATATAAGTGTACCTATTGCGTGATTTCTCTCTCTGAAACTATTTAGCAGAAACAAATAGGGTTTGCAATATTCGCCCAATTTTAGTATTCGAATAATACGAATACTTCGATTTCCAGTATTCGAATATTCGAATTTTTCGAATAAAACGAATATTATTAAAAAAATAACTAATTAATGTTACCATGGCGTCTAATTGCAAAATATATGACGTAAAATGAAAGTGCAATATCCAAAACAGACTTTTATGGTACCTAAGAGCTAGGTACGGTCCGTGGCATTCTAGCTAGTCTGGAACTCTAGATTCTGCGTAAGGAGTTAAAAATTGTTTTTCATATGGATTCAAATATGAGATACTTGATATCTTTAATCATATTATCCATATCCATTTTTTGATCTGACATGTATGTATAAAATTGTAAATTGAAGTAGAATAATTCGTTATGAAAAAATATTCTAATACGTTGCATGAGAAGATAACCATTAACAACCGAGCAAGAAGGGTTTCAGTCTAAAAAAACCGGCCAATATAATATATAGTCAATAATTAATACATGTAGCGTAATAGTAAAAAATATTGGTCATAAATAACTTAATTTATCAAACATTTTATTAATAAAAAAGCTGCTTAATTGACCCGAGCAGTAAGTCATACTGTATTCAAGGGATCACGGAACAAAACTGTCCCGTTTTATAATGAGTCAATTTGGTTTTACTTGAATACTGATATTTTAACATTAGGGTATTACAGTTCATACTAATTACGAAACCAGTGATCGGGGTCGCTATAATTATTAATACTAATTTATAATATCTGTGGTATAGATTTAGTTTTGAAAATATTAACTTTGGCAAAGTATACGATACATCAAATAATGTACTATAATTTTAAAATCGCCAATTAATCCCACTTATTACATTCGGTAGATATTATGGCTTCATATTGATATTTATAACATTATTATGGTCTTTACTTATCCGAAACTACCTGTACCTGGTGTTTGTTTGTTAACTTCTTAGGAATCTGTCTGAACTTTGCTTGCAGAAAATCCATTTGAACATTTTTGGAAAACAATTGAAGCTATCACCTTTTGAATAAATCCACTAAATAACGAATATTTCAATTGATTTCATTGAATTTAACTTTGTTTAATCATTGAAATCAATTTTTACATAGGTGTTATTGTTAATATTGGGATTTTATTGTAATTCTCCGCAAAATTTAATTATTTTCAATTACTTTTTCATTATTCGAAATATTCGTTTTATTCGAATAATGACTGTTGTCAAATTCGAATAGTATTTAAGGCTAATAATTCGAATATTCGAATACTCGAATATTCGAATTGCAAACCCTAGAAACAAACAAAACTTATTATCATAAGCCTGGAATGTATTACATGAAATAATTATTGAATTCTCAATTTAGATTCGTAGTAAAAGGTCCAAAGTATTAGTAAAAGATCTAGAGTAACTGCAATGCAGTGTGAAACAGTGCATATGTCAGGAATATTTTTCTAATCACCTGTGATCCATGGAAGGCAGTTAGTATAAATAGCTAGACTTAGGTATCCTAATGGCATGAGTATTTAATAAAATAATTACACTTCATTAGTAATCAAAATACCATAGACAAGTTTTTTTTTCTCGCATAACAGACTTCAAAGATACAACATGTCTTTCACGACGAGCTATCATATTGTTTTACATCACTATTTGTTGATAAATGTATTATGTTAAATTTGCCAACCTCTCGTATGATATTTTTATTAAATATTGCTGTTTAATCAATTATCTTGAGATCGTCATGAGTACAAACTGCTTGGGACGACTTAGGGACTGCCCCTTAGTCGTCCTCCACTGCATAAAGGGTTAAAAGGCAATTTCATATTAAAATTTGGCATTACTGTGTTTAGCAACAACTATGCTTTTATCACGTTTGAAAGACCATTATCAGGTTAATAATCAAACGGCTAATTCAATATCACATGATGTTTCATATAAATATAGCCCATGTTGTAATTTGTTTCCCCAAAAAACCGTGCCATAAGGATACCTCGAGTCTGCATATACATAATACGCACTGCTTTCATGTCCTGCACACAACGCCTTAACTCTTAACTTAGATATGTTATTTATTAATGTAAATAAGGTTTAATTAATGTACTTAATAGTCGAGGATCGATGACATCTTGGAAAGTTGCACGCAGAAACTGCTTGACTTATAGTCTAACATTATTAATTTATTTACGGTATAAATATTTCCAGTATATTCATTGTAATAAATTCTGTAAGCCTATTTGAATGATTAAATGAAGCTTTAATGTTGTGGAAAGTATAGGAATAATAGATAAAAAAACTGGACATGTTTAAAAAGAAATCGTAAAAGAAAAATTATCATTTCATGCCATTTTGCTATCATAATGAATATAAACTGATCGTTTGAATGAATTTTTGGAATTAAAAACACGTCAAAATTCTTTATATCTTATTTCTAATGCTATAAAAACCGATATAGTTAATAATGTATGCATTTGCATTCATATTTTCCGCATTATTTAAATTAGAAGAATTTAAACGTTTACATTTTTAAATTGATCTGAATTTTAGGTGTCATTTCAATCTGATACTATGGTTTAATATTCTATTCTATATTATTTCTTACACTAGAAGCTGCGTGCAACGAATGCTTTCGATCGTAAAACATATCAATATGCATTTTTGCGCTGGTACTTGGTCGAGTTAAAGATAAAGATACATTTCAAAAATAAACAGTAAAATTAATAACAATAAGCGAGTCATCGGTCCCCTAAGTAGCTTGTCGTAGCAGGCTAGTTAAAGCATTTGTAGACTTAAACTGGACATGTCTGTAGGTGGCTAGGTTAAGTTATTGTACTGTACGTTAGGCTAAGTTGACTGTAAAATCACTTTCGTCTATGGTATTCACGTGAAGACTTTTTTTCATTAAGTTTAATATTTTATTGTGTTGGTAAGACACGTTGTACATAGAAAGAAGTCTATTTTTTGTTATCGAACTATTCTTCTTGTTTATTTTGTGTTGAGACTTTGAGACAGACTTTCCGTTACTGTAATTGTAAACGATTAATAAAGATTTTTTCTGACAAATCTCAAGGATGTATTTTTATTATTCCATTATTGCACATTAGCCCTTTTGATGTTACTTGTTTAATGGAATAGGAGATCTCTGGTGGAAACGCAGCCTTATATATCGGTGTTTGACGTTGAAACTGCGGTGCCGAACTGTCGATATATCAGTCGTTGGCGTCCAAAAGGTTTCACTGGAAGGTTGTAATGGAAGGTTTCACTGTGTCGACGGCGAAACAAATGATAGATGGACACAGTGTATCCTCTGAGCGCTGATGACCTATTCAACCGGAGGAAAAAAACACGATCAGTAGGTAGGTATTTAGTGAGTACTAAATCCTAATACTACACCGAACGAAATTTTCTTATTAGAACTCCTATGCCAGTGACGCGCATACGTGACCGAAATGATTGTACTCCTATGCCGGCGACACAACACTTGTGTCAAAAATGTTCGTATTTCGATGCGACTGGCATAGGAGTAAGAACTTGATTTATGCTAGTGGCACTAGAATTTAACACTAATTTTGATCACGTATGTGTGTCACTGGCATAGGAGTCAGAATTTTTTGATCACAGACGCTGTGTCACCGGCTTCGAACGTGTTAACTATAACCTCTATGACATGGTTGACAACCATCAAGGTGACATTGGTGGAGAAGCATATCGCCTGCTGTCTAATATGGAGCTGGCCACCGGCCAAGAGCATGTCGGGCCATGCTCAGTGTAGGGTTCCGTAGATATTCAAAAACGGCTGGGCCGATTATGCTCGAAATAGTTTTAATTTAAAGTATTTAGTAGCAAAGACAGACAGGCGTACAATACGGACTTACGGACATGGCGAAACTATAAGGAACCCTAAATAGCTATTTGGGTCGATTGCAAAAAAATAGTACATTGTGCATCAAGGGAGGAAAGTACGGAATTACTATCGAGAGTGTCAGAATCCCGTCGCCGTAGGCGAAGGGCTTTTATGACTCGAGTTATTCCGCTTACCGACCGTGATGCCGACAAAAAAAAATAAGACAATTATTATTAAATGACGTACTGATATTTCTATTACTCCCTAGGGAATTTCACTTTTCTATTACTCCCGCTATGCACGCAAGTAATGGAGCGCTTAGACAGCAAGTGTGATGAAAAATTACATGCCTAGTTAAAGGCTTTAATAAAAACAAAATTCAACGTCACGTTAGTTACCTACCCACATAGTTTGTAACTTGTAAGACTAACATTCGTAATACAATGGTAACGAGCCATTTTAATAAATTAGTCGATTGCTGTTGCTTTGTACGACCTAGAGCTCCCATACAGCTAAGAAAAGGACAACTGCATGAGGGTGAATTAACTTTTATGTCTGTTATTGCCATGGTTACGGTCGCCTGAGTCACGCTAGTTTTATGCAAAATTATGCTACTTAAATTAGGCAAACATATGCAAGTAGTGCATGTCTGTAGGTGACCCATTAAGGAAAGGGCTTATTAACACCAGAAACATGTATGTTTGCATAGGTAGTTTATAAGTAGCATAATTTTGCATAAAACCATCGTGACTCAGGCAACCGTAACCATGGCAATCATCATCATCATCATATCAGCCGAAAGACGTCCACTGCTGAACATAGGCCTCCCCCAAAGATTGCCACAATGACCGGTCCTGCGCCACCCGCATCCAGCGGACTCCTGCGACCTTCACCAGGTCATCGGTCCACCTTGTGGGGGGCCTACCCACGCTACGCCTTCCGGTACGTGGCTGCCACTCAAGAACCTTCCCGCCCCAACGCGCAATGTGCCCCGCCCACTGCCACTTCAGTTTAGCGATTCGGAGAGCTATTTCGGTTACTTTGGTTCTGCTGCGGATAGCAATAACAGAAAGAAAATAGTTGATTCACCCATGAACTGCAAGTTCGCTTGATAATATTGATAAAACCTAGGTATGTAAAATTGGCGATAACAGGGTTTCGTTTCGTAGTCCCGTTTCCTCCTACAAAAATAGGTCAATAATAAATAAATATCTTGTGACATCTTACACAAATCGACTTAATCCCACGGTAAGCTCAATTACTTAACCGATTCGCTGCGTGTTCCATTTTCAAAAACTTTTGTCTGTGGCGGTGAACAATTTTTTCATGACACGCTAGGCGATCCTTACGCCATAGGGTATGATGACACTCCTCTCGTGCCATAAGCCATTCGTTAAAAACATTGATGACACGCCTGGCGTGTCATCCGCACTGAAACGGTTAAGGCTTGTGATGTGGGTACCAGGCGACTATACAAAATAATAGATACTTAAATACATAGACAGCCACGACCAAGGAACACATATTTGTTTTTTAAATGAATGTGTCTAGCCAGAAAATGGCTATTTTCCTACCCTCCTTATTCATAAATATCTCTTAATATTGCGAGCCATTAAGTATAGTTTGTCCCTGTCAGTCTTATAGACATATTGATAAGAACGAAAGGTACAAACTATTCTTAACGGCTTGCTAAGTTAGGAGACTTTTATGAATAAGGGTTTTTTTTAATAATAATAATCATAATAATATCAAAAAAGCAAATCATACCAACATGGCCACTGCGAAAGTAATTTTATTTAAAAAATCTGCTAAATGTAGTACCTATCTTGAGTTTGGTTTAGAAGTGCGGACCTGTGAGTTCGTGAGATAATATTTTTTTCATCACACTTGCTGTCTAAGCGCGCCATTGTTTGCGCGCGCAGCGGGAGTAATAGAAAAGTGAAATTCCCTAGGGAGTAATAGAAATGTCAGTACGTCATTTAATAATGTTATTTCTTAAAACTTATTTTTTTGTCGGCAAGTGTGATGAAAAACATTGTATGCATCACGGTCGGTAAGCGGAATACTAACTCGAGTTATAAAAGCCCTCCGCCTAACGGCGTCGGGCTTCTAGCACTCTCGTTAGTAATTCCGTACTAACCTCCCTTGATGCACAATGTACTATATCGTATAAGTTTTTTGTAGCCGTGGAACTATCTGTGACTCCCTATAATTGGCTTCCTGTTTCCAGTTTTTTTATTATTGTTTTTTTAGCCGTTGGTTCTACAAATATATCATCATCATCATCATCATCATCATCATATCAGCCGAAAGACGTCCACTGCTGAACATAGGCCTCCCCCAAAGATTGCCACAATGACCGGTCCTGCGCCACCCGCATCCAGCGGACTCCTGCGACCTTCACCAGGTCATCGGTCCACCTTGTGGGGGGCCTACCCACGCTACGCCTTCCGGTACGTGGCCGCCACTCAAGAACCTTCCCGCCCCAACGGCCATCGGTTCTACGCGTAATGTGCCCCGCCCACTGCCACTTCAATTTAGCGATTCGGAGAGCTATTTCGGTTACTTTGGTTCTGCTGCGGATGGTCTCATTTTTAATCCGATCACGCAGAGAGACTCCTAGCATAGCCCTCTCCATTGCCCTTTGGGTGACTTTGAGCCTTCTTATGAGACCCATTGTAAGCGGCCACGTTTCAGTACCGTATGTCATCACTGGCAACACACACTGATTAAAGACTTTCGTCTTCAAACACTGCGGAATATTGGACGAAAATATGTGTCGTAGCTTCCCGAACGCTGCCCAACCGAGTCGGATTCGACGATTGACCTCTTTCTCGAAGTTGGACCTACCTAACTGAATAGTTTGCCCTAGGTATATGTATTCGTCTACAACTTCGAGTGTAAAGTCTCCGATTATTACGGGAGTTGGTGCTACATGGGAATTCGACATGATTTTCGTCTTATCCATGTTCATCCTAAGACCAACTCGCTCGGAGGCTTTACTGAGGTCAACGAGCATAGTACTTAAGTCCTCCAAGGTCTCAGCCATACAAATATATAAAAAAATAATAATAAAATAAATGTCACCCGGCACTGGAGGAAACGGGAATATGTTTGTATGGAAAAAAGGCAGCTCCTAAAAGTGGTGGGTGTAGACAGGATATGTAAATAAAAACAAATCCTTTTATAACAAAGCATTTATTTACAAGTTTTACAACATTAAATTGTACTGTAGGTACATAGGTGTACATGTAACAAAGTATGTAAATGCTGCCAATAACAACAAAAGTACAACAATATTGCTGTACTGCTACTGAGTTCATTTCTACATTTTAAACTTCGGCTAGTTTGTAGTCATAGAAAGAAATAAGTTGGTAGGATATTAGTGCCTCGATAAAAAAATGTATTCACGAAAGACCACAAAAGATGAATAACATAGTTATCATAGCTGAACAATCTAAATGCAAGTGTTTCAGTAAAAAAATCCCACTGTTGCTTGCAATAAGGGTGCTTACACATTGTATCTATATAAAGATTCAAGAAAATTCTATCCTTATGATCACAAAGTGGGATTTTTTAAACACTTGCATGAGAGCTAAAACTTCTGCCACTGACAACGCTGACATGGTCATCTGACGTGAAATTATTGAATCTTCTTATCATCAATATCATCATCACAGTGGTGTTGCAAAGTACACAGCAGTATTTTACATTTTTAGACATAAATATACAAGAATACACAAACTTCCTCAAAATTTTGTCACTAAAACATATTGCTGTAATCCAAGCCTATAATATAATCAGCCCAATGGTCTGCTGACGTAAGGAAGATAGTAGGGTCAGTTTGAAAGAGAGAATCAGACCACTGCTCTGTGTAGAAGCAAATTGGAGAGGCATATGCCCAACGGTAGGTGAACACATGCTGATGATGAAGAAGAATGTCCAAGGTTGAGTATTCATAAACGTCTCTTAGCAAGCCAGTAAGTATTGTTTGACCCTTTCGGTCTTATCAATATATCTGTAAGTAGAAACAAGGTGGGAGGTGGGATACTCGCGTCCGCAGGAATTACCTTTTATTGCCCTGCACGTGCCTCCTGGGTGGTGCTAAACGAGTATCAACGCAGAGTCTCGGGCGGCGGATGTGATAACCCGACCACTGCCTTGCAGTGAGCGGCTTCAGCGGCCGTGGGGACTAAATAACCCCTCAAAAGTCTGGTGCGGAAAGGATGGGGATACTACCGCTACTACAACAGTCCCAAGAAAATGATGTGGGTTCCAAAACAGAATAATTTGTCGAGCGACCCGGCTGACGCCCGGCGCCAGTTTGGGTCCGGGCCATCTGGTGTGAAATATGCTACCGGCCGCTCGCCGGTGACACAGCAGGCCGCTTGCGGACAGTGGACTACTGCTGCTCACAGCAAGGAGAGGCAAATTAAAAAACACCACGCACTCACGCTCGCAACCTGGAATGTACGTGGGCTATCTAAACCAGGAACCTTGGAGACAGTCGAGAGAGAGATGGATAGGTACAAACTGGACATTTTGGCCGTCAGCGAAACACATATGAAGGAGACCGGCCACTACACGACGTCTGCAGGGAATCTGTCGATAATATCTGGGAACCCTGACAACACTTACAGTGGTGTGGCGGTTATTGTGTCGAAACCCCTCACTGAGAAGGTGATTGGATATGATTGCATCAGCGACAGGATACTCAGAGTCAAACTCGGTGCACACCCGAACCCTTTGAACTTAATCGCAGTTTACGCTCCCACTTCAGCATCCTCTGAGGAAGACATCATGGAGTTCTATGGAATGCTTGAGGCGACTCTGCGATTAATACCAAAAAAAGAGCCAGTAGTCATCCTTGGGGATTTCAATGCGAAGATTGGCGCAACTACCAATGACGACCACATGCGAGACATAGTTGGTAAATATGGTCTAGGAAACCGCAATGAGAGAGGTGAAATGCTCTTAGACTTCTGTGCAGGAAATAAACTATCGGTCATGAATACCTGGTTTCAGCAACACCCTAGACGACTCTACACTTGGACATCACCCAATGGCCAACACAGGAACCAAATCGACTTTGTTTTAATGTGTCAGAGGTGGAGATCATCAATATTCGCCGCAAAAACGCGTCCGGGGGCGGACTGTGGTAGTGACCACCAACTTCTGGTCGCAAAACTCAGGAATCGCTTAAAGAACACTAGAAGGGAAAAGCTCCCAAAACCGATCCAGCTCAATGCACCTGCACGTATCGAGTTCCACAACAAGCTCCAATCCAGGCTTCAGAATTTGACCGATGACCCTTTCGAGAGTGCTGGAACATCTTGGGATCACTTTAAAGCAGCTTCTCTCGAAATCGCTAAACAAGCTGAAGCTACCCACAAAACCACGCTACCCAGAGCTGACTGGATGAGCGCTGAAACTTGGGATAAGATCAAGGAAAGGAAGGTTGCTAAAGAAAAAGGCCTACATACGGAAGATGATAGAACCCGTTATTCAAAGCTCCATAGTGATATACAGAGACGCTGCAGGAAGGATAACGAGAACTACATCAATGGGATATGCTCAGACCTAGAAAAATGTTCGCAGACTGCACACACACGAGACCTGTTCCAAAAAGTTAAAGTACTCACCAAGGAATTTAAACCTCACCAATGGACAATTGAGGACGGGAAAGGTGCTGCGCTGATTGACAGGGACGCAATCCTAGAAAGATGGAGACAATATTGTGAACAGCTTTACAGTAACTCGGAAGAGGAGCACGCTGATCCAATAGACTTTATGGAACGCGAACCAGACATCCTTATTGACGAGGTGGATTCAGCTATTCAATCGCTAAAGCTCAAAGCGTGCGGGAGCGATGGTATCACAGCACAAATGCTCAAGAGTATGGGAGAAGAGGGACGGAAATTCATGCACAGGATCTGCCAGAAAGTGTGGAGAACAGGCCAATGGCCAGAAGATTGGTCCGAATCCATAGTGGTACCCCTGCACAAGAAAGGCTCCACACGTAAATGTGAGAATTATCGTACCATCTCACTTATATCAGATGCGAGTAAGGTTCTTCTGCGAATCCTGAACAAAAGGTTAGAGAACTACGTTGCCAATCAAATACCCAAAGAGCAAGCCGGATTCGTTAGAGGTAGAGGTACCCGGGAGCAAATTCTCAACGTGAGGCAGTTGATAGAAAAATGCAGAGAGCATAACATCTACATGGCTATGTGCTTCATCGATTACTCTAAGGCCTTTGACTGCATCAACTGGGGGAAAATGTTCAGCGTAATGGGTGAGATGGGGATACCGCAACACCTAATCTTTCTTGTGCAGAACTTGTACTTGAGCAGTGAGTCTAGAGTACGCATAGAAGACACTATGTCACTACCCTTCAGACCTGAGAGAGGAGTGCGTCAGGGTTGCATATTATTACCGCACCTATTCAATCTCATCGGCGAACACATAATGAGAAGAGTATTAGATGGCTGGGAGGGTGGCGTCCGAGTAGGGGGTCACCTGGTCAATAATCTTAGATTTGCCGATGACACAACAATAATAGGTGCATCTGAAGGCGAACTGGCGGTTCTCTTCCAGAGGGTTGAGCTCATCAGTGACGAGTATGGCCTCAAGATTAACAGGAGCAAGACCAAGCTGATGTTGATAGATCGCTCTGGTACCGGGTTGCGTACCAACGAGTTGAAAGACCTAGACGTGGTACACAGGTTCGTGTACTTGGGCTCGCAAATAAGCGAAGACGGCGATTGCGACCAGGAGGTGGTTAGACGATCTCAGATGGCCAAAGCAGCCGTGAAGCGAGTCGAGAAGATATGGAGGAACAGAGGCATAAACCGCAAAACCAAAGTTCGACTGATGCGGACCCTGGTCTTCTCGATCTTTCTGTATGCTTCTGAGACCTGGACCATAAAAGCTCGGACTCGTCGTAGGATAGATGCATTTGAGATGTGGTGCTGGCGCAGAATGCTCCGGGTCTCGTGGACAGAACGCCGCACAAATGAGTCTATTCTCGAGGAGTTGAATATCAAGACGAGACTCTCTACCGTCTGCATCCAACGTGTCCTCAGCTTCTTCGGCCACCTGGCCAGGTCTGGCCCAGGGAGCTTGGAGAAGACCTTATTCACCGGCCGTATGGCAGGAAGAAGGTCCAGAGGACGTATGCCCACACGATGGGCGGACACAGTCACTGCTGCAACTGGAACCACCTTCCAGGGTAGCATGCACCAAGCGCGGAATCATGCAGCTTGGAGAGTGTTGGTGCAGGGCGCCTGCAGTCATCACGTCCCTCAGTCATGAGGCTACGACGAAGAAGAAGTAAGTAGAAAGGGACAAACTATACTTAGTGGCTAGGGGCTTGTTAAGTTAGGAGGCTTTTAGTCAACCTTGTGTATTTAAATGCACAAAGTTCCACTTACAAGTCAGAGGAATTGCTAGATCCGACCTTATGCCTTTCATGTAGAGAAATGTATTGCAGTACCCTAGCATTAGTGACACAAGAACATCTAATTCACTTCTAAAACTGACCTAAAAATCACCATTTCCTAGACAATCCAGCGGTAGCGTCAAACAGAATCGGATTCTTAAACTCACCTTTCATATCCAACATATAATGCATCCAAGTGTTCTTAACCTTCAGCGGAAGTTGTACCCTCGCATTTTTCCTAGTTTCTTTGCAGCAGACATTCTCGATGGGCACTTTCATGATGCGATTGCTGCCAAATGGAGCATAGGTGACGAAGGACAGGTGCGTGCCTCCCTTATGTAGGATGAGGTAACGGACCGACTTGAGAGTGTACATCCAAATCATTGCTAAAGAGCCTGTGCCTGGAAGTAAAAATAATATATATTTTAATGACAGGAGGATAGCTTGAGGTGCTCTTTTGGTAGAAGGAAACTATTGATCAAAGAATAGAAAATAAAACAGAATTCTGAAATAATTGTAATTTAATATTATATCATCCTTATTTAAGTAAAAGCAAGTATAATTATGAGATTAGTTAGAGAATTTTCTCAAAAACAAGTCTATTTCAACAGATCATTTGAACGAAACTCACCAACTAGCAAAGCAATACCACCGAGTGTATTCCTGTACTTATTATCTCCAAGATTTATCCGTCTGTACCACGGAGTGTTATCTGTAATCTGAGACCGGTCGACGGGTGCATCTTTCAGAGCAGTGAATGCAAACGTTCCCAGATACATCCAAAACATATATTGGACTACTGCAAATAGGTTCATGTATTTGAAATATTTCGGGTTCTCATATTTGTAAAGAACAACGTCTTTTACAATGTTAGTGTTAACTTCATGGACTGTTTTTGTAGCAACAGAGCTGAATGGCGCGTTAGTCTTGATACAGTCACGACATGGTAAGAATGTTCGATATGTCGGACCCCTTCTCAATAGTATCGACGCCAAAGAAAGTAAAGACATGTTTAATTTCTATGGTAGTTTTGTCTTCTTAATGATATTTAATTAATATTCATTTGTACACATAACCTCAAAGGCTCAAAGAACCTGAAAGTGAAATGTAAATCTGTCAATGTCAAACGAAACGATTATTTTTTAATTCTATGGACTCATGGACTCCGAGTGCCTTAAAGACCGCACTCACGGTCTCACCACAGAATATATAAATCTCACCAACTAATCTGAATGAACTCTGTATTGCGACCGTTTCTGAAGTATTTTTCACTTTTATTTTATTGAATATTATGCTAAAATACACTCCACTAGAAAACGAAAGTCTCCTTTCTTTAAAACTAAAATAAAAG
>JALPQI010008765.1:0-44902 GCA_025490895.1 Thaumatotibia leucotreta
CTTATTTAGAGAAGGGCAAATATTTAGTTGAGCTTTTCTTTTTATTTTGTCCATTTTTATAATATGGAACGTATCGGTAAATTTTGGGTTATTTCTACTCAGGATAGTCAGGATCACGACGAACTCTTTCGATCCCAAAAGGAAATGAACTTTCTTTTGGCACCCATGGTCTTTTTGGAAAACCTATTCAACTATATCCTACACTATTGGATTAGAGTAAAATTAAAAAAATATTCCCACTTTACTACTAGAGGAAAAAACATCGGGTACCTGATTTTTTTCTACATTTAATCTACCACTTTGTCGGTGTGATTAATATCTATCCAATTGCTAATTTTTATTACCACTGAGCTAATGCTGTGGACAAACAGACAGACGGACATAGCGAAACCATATAGGGCATGCAATCCCGGGAGTCAAATTTATGCAATATCGGGATTTCGTAATGAAAATCCCGTGATTGCCTACCAATGAATCCCGATATTGCATGCTCTACTAGCAGCACACGTACTAGTAAACACAGAACACCGCCTAGTAAAGTAAGTTACATTAAAACATGCTATTGCGATTATTCCCTTATCTTTTTAATCTCGAATATCACAAGCATTATCAGCAATATCATATTCTCCCCATCCTCGATTCACTTCCGCCCTGCAGGTGCACTGCGGTTGCCATGGCGACGGTCGTCGACCCCGCCGGCGCCGCCCGCCCTGCCAGTTTACAAACACTTCACTGAAGAGATAACAGCCATCATGTGCTGTGACGTCATAATCGTGGTATTAAATGGACTGACATTGAAAACGGAGACCGTTTTTGTTTTAGCGATTGTGTAAATAGAAAATTGTGTGTCGATTGTGTTTTTAAATGTGGAAAAGAAAAACTAAAGCGTAAAGTGGACGGAATGGTGTTTAGCAGATTTTAACAGGTCAGTTTTTATATACAAGTAGCTACTGGCCTATAGATATTAAGGTCTATTTCTGCGTATATAATAAATGGAAACATTTGTGTGAATGTCAAGGCCAGCGGTCAATAGTCCCTGCAGCGAGTTGCAATAAAATATGGATGCAGATTGCTGCCTAATAAGCGACGCGGCGGTTTTTATACATAGTATTAATCTTAAAAATAATTATAAATCATAAATCAGTGTCTGTGGGAATTGGGGTATTAAATCCTTTATTTTATTAGCCACAACATGCAGTAGGCAACAGTATTTATTGAAGCAGTTTGTCTTGATTAAATTACTTAGGACATTAATCGGCCAATTTCTCATAAGTCATATTTTACTTTTATCCATTTTGTACTTTATTACACTTAAAAAAAGCAGATAGTGCAGGATGGTCTATTTAGTTAATACCTTTATATGTGTAGATGTAAAAGGCATGTTCATTATCATTACATATTCGTTAGGTAGTTCAACAAGCCGCTCATTATTTACGGTCGCTTACCTTAAAACCTTGTCAGTTTGACACATACATTTTAAATAAAACTATGAAAACGGATAAACTCGCGTATATTAACTAATTTTAACTTCATTCCGACGTTTCGAACACTTCACAGGGTTCGTGGTCTGCGGTGGTGCTACTGCGTGGTGTCATCCGCAGACCACGAACCCTGTAAAGTGTTCGAAACGTCGGAATGAAGTTAAAATTAGTTAATATTCGCGAGTTTATCCGTTTTCATAGTTTTATTTCATGTGTTATCCTCGCGGTAACCAAAGAAAATATTTTACATACATTTTAGTTAAAATTTTTGATATATTTTAGTATTAACGAAAAAATATATCTGCAAACGTGTTTCACGATGTGTCAAAGACGTCAAGTACAATAAGTCAGCCATATTTGTTTACATTTTCTTTGTTTTCTACTGTCGAAAAGTATAGTCAGGAGCAGGGGCCTTTTTATCAAAAGCTTGTAACTTGTAATACAAGCGGAAGTCCTTATCAAATTAATGACGATAAAAAGATATTTCCACTTGTATTACAAGCTACAAGATTTTGATAAACAGCGTCCCGGTCACGTCATGCCCCACTATCCTGGTTATTTTTGCGCTTCCTCGGCGTGACTTTGCTATTTTTACTCCTCGAGTGTGACAGGGTCGCGGCTATCAACGAGTTGCAGTAAAAGTCGGAAATAAAGAATATTTCATAAACTTAAAGCTAACACATAACCATCGAGTGTTATATTGAACAAAGGCACTATAAGTGTCTGTTTCGTAAAAATAGATTCTTAAATTTTTGTACCATATAAATAATTAATTAAAATATAAATGTGTATGCTTTATTAATAAATGAAAAGTTTGAAGTATAATATTTTAAAGACAAACGGGTCTTAATCGCTTAAACTTACGTTTAATTATATCCTGACGTTTCGGGCATGACGTTACACCCGTGGTCGCAGGCAGACTCTAAAATATGAGTGATAATCGTGAAAGTTTAAATCAATATAGGTTGAAGTATCTTTATAAATCAACAATTTAGGTAGTCAGCAAATAAGTGATTGATTAAAGAAATTTTCAAAATGATCAAACAAACGGGAATCTAGTAACATTCCCACACTTTTTTCCCCGTGAAGAGAAGGGTAAATATCTGAGCGTTACATGCAACCACCTAATTTTTGTGGCATCATTTTTGCCAAAGTTTCTAAACGTCTCAATGTTATACTTCGTCATTTGTATAAGGTACATAAGCACATTCTTCTTCTTCTACCTAGCGTTATCCCGGCCTTTGCCAGGGTCCGCTTTCCTGCTACATAAGCACATTGTAACGAAAAAAAACTTCGGCAAAAATAATACCACCAAAAGTAGGGACTAGAAACGCTCAGATATTCACCCAAAAAATAAATCTACCAACATACTTTCCCGAGTTTTACAAGCTACCTGTGACTTACGAGTCTTATGACCACGAGCATAAGAGGTGGGAGTCTTATGTGCGGCGAGAGTTGCGCTAGTTTCTTATTTGTTTTCGCTGCATTTTTACCAATGTGCTAGCAATAGTAAGGGTACCAGTAAATCCGTTTTTTGTGGTCTTCATCATCATCATCATCAGCCTATGATAGTCCACGGCTGGACGTAGGCCTCTCCTATTAACTATGCGTATAGACTCATTAGGAAGTAAATGCCCATAATAGCCACACCGGGCGATCGGATTGGCGATCGCAGTAATGTGTCCAATATGATGACGCTGCTGCCCATCATCAATATTTTGTCAAATAATGGTCAGTGACACTTCAATCCCTTAGTCGACTCATACGACACCCGAAGGAAGAGTTGGGGTGGTGACAAATGTATTTTTACAAGCGTCACCACACCCTTTTTTGTGGTAATAGTCAGCAAATATAGGTTTTTTGATAAAATTCTACCTTAATCTATGGGCGCCTGTAATCCCCTGGGTCACGTTTTATAAAGTAGTACACCAAACGAAGGAAACTCAGAGGAAAAAACTCGTGTATAAGCGAACTTTGGCATAGTTGTAGGGAATGGTGTTTTAAACCACATACTAAAAGTACTGGTGGTTAGGGGTGGAGCTAACGGGGGGAGAGGGATGTAAAGGTCCTTATTTTTATTTTTTCGTAAATAACTCGTAAACCGTGGCTTATAGCAAAAAACGTTCTAGTACATAAGTAATCTACATAAAATTCTCTACAAAAAAGATGTATTCATATTCATGTTTCCTCTGGGATCAATGTGTCATGAGATAAGAAAGCAAGAAGACGGATACTAAAGAAATAAACACAGTTGTTTAAGTAGGTATGGCACATACAGAATGCTCGCGAGCATTCCAAAATATTTTAATGCTCAATTCCTGACCATAATTTAGAGTCTTTAATGTTATTTAAAATTTCCTGGATTCGGCTTGGTTTCAGAGATAATCAACCTTTTTTTCGAAATAAGTTTTTCGACGTAACTCGTCATAAAACTTCTTTTTGATTACAATGCTACCACAATGTGTTTTAATATTACCACACCTTTTGCCTGGCAATCAAAAAATGGGAATAAGTTTGACAAAATAACCTGTCCCTAAAAAAAATATCAAAATAAATAATTTTAACAAATTGTTAATATGATAAAAAGTACTGGAAATGTCAACAGTATTCAAAAAGTCTAAAACAAAAGAGAAAAAAAAATTTTTTTTGGTGGTATTTGACATTAGGTCTCATAATATTTTTTGTTTATTTTGATGTCTAGAATGCATACTTAAAATCTTTTGTAATGCACGCGCCCGGGCGTGCCCTGTATGCTTATTTGTAAAAATAAAATTCCTAATTATCTTCTAAACCTAAAATATTCTCATAATCATCGTCAAAAGATTTTAACTATGCATTATAGACACCAAAACAAACAAAAATTATTATGAGACCTAATGTCAAATACCACAAAAAAAAATCTCTTTTTTTTAACTTTTTGCATACTTTTTAACATTTCCAGCACTTTTTATCATAACAACAATTTGTTAAAATTATTTATTTTAATATTTTTTTTAGGGACAGGTTATTTCGTCAAGGTTATCCCATTTTTTGATTGCCAAGCAAAAGGTGTGGTAATATTAAAACAGATTGTGGTAGCATTGTAATCAAAAAGAAGCTTTATGACGAGTTACGTCGAAAAACTTATTTCGAAAAAAAGGTTGATTATCTCCGAAACCAAGCCAAATCCAGGAAATTTTATATAACATTAAAGACTCTAAATATATTATGGTCAGGAATTGAGCATTAAAATATTTTGGAATGCTCGCGAGCATTCTGTATGTGCCATACCTACTTAAACGAATGTGTTTATTTCTTTAGTGTCCATCTTCTTGCTTTCTTAACTCATGACACATTGATCCCAGAGGAAACATGAATACATCTTTTTTGTAGAGAATTTTATGTAGATTACTTATGCTAGAACGTTTTTTGCTACAAGCCACGGTTTACGAGTTATTTACGAAAAATTAAAAATAAGGACCTTTACACCCCTCTCCCCCCGTTAGCTCCACCCCTAACCACCAGTACTTTTAGTATGTGGTTTAAAACACCATTCCCTACAACTATGCCGAAATTTGCTTATACACGAGTTATTTCCCCCGATAGGCAACTTTTAGTCTTCGTTTAGTGGGCTAAAGTTACAATTTCCAATTTCGCTGTTTGCCACTCTTTCTAGCTAATATATATTGTGCGTGCGTAAGAGAGGCAAACAGCGAAATTGTAAAATTTTACTTTATAAAACGCGACCCTGGTGACATATCCGCCATAAATACATTAAATGCTTTACCTTGTATTAATATCTATTAAGTAATTCTACCTCCAGCTATTACCACCTTTATTTACTCTGAATATAAATCAATTATGTCAAGTACGTCATTAATAACAGAACTAACACAAGAGACTGATATCAACACCCCAAAACACCATAACAACCATTCACCCTCCAGACTCTTCGGCCGATAGTTGGGGTGCCAACTCTCTTAATTGACATGTTAACAGGTTTGGTTATTATGGTATTAAGTAGGTAAACAGTATTTGGACTCGTTCCGAAAATAATATAGTTTAGCAGTTTGTCGATTGAAAACCATGATTAAGTAGGTATAGACGACCAATTGGAACCCTAGGCTACTCGGGAACCATATAAAAGTGACGCTATAAAGCAAAATAGTAAGAAATCTCTTAAGTTGTCACTGTGATATGGTTTTAGAGTGGCCAATTGGTTGAGTGTATATGTGGAGCTGATTACCTGCTGAGACAACTGTCTAGTATTTAGTTTGTGATAGGTAAGTATCGTTTGGATAAATTAGATATTCAGGTGAGTCCTAGGACTTTTAGGATTGCCCTGGCTAAGCCAATTGATATTGGGACATTATCAGCTTACCAACTACTAACTGATAATGAGACAAAAAAATACACTGAAAAAATGTCTTCAAAATTTAGGTAGATACATATTTTTTAATGACGACCATATTTATTGGTGTTGCATAGCAATAAAATGTTGGTGTCAAAATGTGAAACCAATTTCTCCAACAAATACCGAAAACAAATACTCTTAATCCCGAAAATTATTATGGCAAAACAGCTACAATTGAATGTGATTTGGATACTAGGCACAGTAGGTCTTTATTCATCATGGGTTTTACGGGGCTCTAATATACATGTATGGTGCGTGAGACGGTATAATATTAGCCGTTTAGTAGGTCATTAACTCACATTTTTTCCGCATGGTAACATGCAACAAGTTAGTTGACTACTTTGGAAAATTAATGGCCGAAACACACTGGGGCGTCCTCTACTCGACTCTACGTAAATAATTGGGGAGGGAGGTAAAATCGAATGAACATAATTTTTTTTTTTTTTTATACCACGTCGGTGGCAAACAAGCATACGGCCCGCCTGATGGAAAGCAGTCACCGTAGCCTATGGGCGCCTGCAACCTCAGGGTGTCACATGCGCGTTGCCGACCCAATAAAAATAACGTTGGCACAACAAAGTGGCTCCACTCCACCTGATCGTAAGTGAAAAGTAGAGCCCAAATCGCGGCGGCAACGAACAGGAGACAATCAGTAACCTGTTAGTTGCCACCGCCTTGCTGGCCCGCTAGAAATAAGTAATAAGTAATTGGTAAATAAGTAGCTGTCAAGTTCACCATTTTTTTTTTCTCGTATCCTTAATACCCTTAATATAGAAATTATAGATTATACGATGCATATTCGCCAATTTTTAAATTGTTTTCTTAGAAATCACATTACGCAATTTTTTTAATCCTAATAGAAAAATAAAGTTTCAGTAGGTTACCAAATGCATCTTTTTGGATCAACACCCTAGTACACCAAACGAAGGAATCTCAGAGGAAAAAACTCGTGTATAAGCGAATTTTGGCATAGTTGTAGGGAATGGTGTTTTAAACCACATACTAAAAGTACTGGTGGTTAGGGGTGGAGCTAACGGGGGGAGGGGGGTGTAAAGGTCCTTATTTTTAATTTTTCGTAAATAACTCGTAAACCGTGGCTTATAGCAAAAAATGTTCTAATACATAAGTAATCTACATAAAATTCTCTACAAAAAAGACATACGCATGTTTCCTCTGGGATCACTGTGTCATGAGATAAGAAAGCAAGAAGATGGACAATAAAGAAATAAAATTAAAGAAAAAAAAACCTTTTTAAAAACAAGCTTTTATTATTTGTTTATAAAATGAACTAAAAAGTTAAAAATAAATCAACTCTAAAAAGAAATATAACACTTTGTAACTTGATTGTAACCTTTAACGACAAATAAGCGTCTTCGTCTAGGACAAAATAATTCCATATTGTACAAATTTATTTAATTTTAACACTAAAACTTTTCACCATACATAATTATTGAATCTCGTCCCCCCTCTTTATCATAGTCCCCATTTATAAATGAAAGCGTGTTACATTTAATACAACACAACATTTTCCTCAAGCTATCACAATGTAACACGCTTTCATTTATAAATGGGGACTATGATAAAGAGGGGGGACGAGATTCAATAATTATGTATGGTGAAAAGTTTTAGTGTTAAAATTAAATAAATTTGTACAATATGGAATTATTTTGTCCTAGACGAAGACGCTTATTTGTCGTTAAAGGTTACAATCAAGTTACAAAGTGTTATATTTCTTTTTAGAGTTGATTTATTTTTAACTTTTTAGTTCATTTTATAAACAAATAATAAAAGCTTGTTTTTAAAAAGGTTTTTTTTTCTTTAATTTTATTTTTAACTTTTTAGTACCTCTATTTTTAATTCGAGATTTACTACGACGTAGTTTGCAGCGCGTAGCAGCGTTATTCCGTTATGAAGTCCGTAGTACGTTCACATGATATGTAATATGTACTGATTTAAATATCAATAATGTTGAAATTATGTAATCACTTGTTAGTTATTTGTAACGTTTCTCATTATATCCATTTCTTTTAATGTATCAACATTACAAGGTTTCTTCGACGTCAACTTGGAGCAGTCAAGTTCTTCGATTTGAGGACCTGCTAAAGACCTAACTCGGCTTAAAGCTACATAAGCTTGACCAGCAGCGAACAAATTTGAGCCTAGATAAATAACAGCATGATCTACAGTAGTTCCCTGCATTTTATGCACAGTTGAAGCCCAAGACAAGACAATCGGGAGCATTCTTCTTTCAGCTGTGCCGTGATTAAATTTAGCAGGAAATTGAACTGATTTAGGGTGTATTATGTGAATGCCATCGTTACCAAAGTCTACGCGAGCCGATGGTACATCGCTATCGTATAGTTGAGCACGTCTGTAATACGGCCATATGATTTCAGTGATGTGACCTATTGCTCCATTCACAAGTCCCTTAGCAACGTCAACTTTAGACCTCAACATAACTTTAGTACCAACAAATATTTCTAGTTCTTTTGGAAGACCTCCTGTTTTGTTAATGTCCGTGTGTATTATTTTATTAATATCAATCTGATCATTCTTTTTTGATCCATCAATTAATTGATCTTGTGCTATTATTTTAAACATTTGTGTATTCTTCTTCCTAAAATGTTCGAGAACGGCTGAATTATGTTTATTGACCTGCTGATTCGTTGAGTAAATACATAGAGCTTTTTCAATCGAGAACTCTCCAGAGCTATTTGAAGATACTTTCTGCATAAGATCAGAAAAGTGTTCGGTAGTCAGCTCACCTATTCTTAAAGCGTTCAATATATTCACAAACTTGTCGCAACCTTTTTGTCTCATGTTCTCCATTCAGCCCTCGGCACGTGCTCACCTTGGCATTGGGTCATCCATCCAATCAATCATATATAATTAATATGGGACGAAAGCAAGAGACTCGTCAAGACGAATCAAACGAGACCAAACTCGATGGGGTTGCGTCGTTTAATTACGGAGTTCCTATGGCCACCTCCCAGCTCCAACATCAGACCCTGGTTACCATATAGTATCAAAGTACTCGTCAAGACTAATCCAATGAGCCCTAACTCGATGGGGTTGCGTCGTTTAATTACGGAGTTCCTATGGCCACCTTCCAACTCCAACATCAGATCCTGGTTACCATATAGTATCAAAGTACTCGTTAAGACTAATCCAATGAGCTCAAACTCGATAGGGTTGCATCATTTAATTACGGTGTTCCTATGGCCACCTTCCGGCTCCATCATCAGACCCTGGTTACCATATAGTATCAAAGTACTCGTCAAGACTAATCCAATGAGCCTAAACTCGATGGGGTTGCGTCGTTTAATTACGGAGTTCCTATGGCCACTTTCCGGCTCCATCATCAGACCCTGGTTACCATATAGTATCAAAGGACTCGTCAAGACTAATCCAATGAGCTCAAACTCGATGGGGTTGCGTCGTTTAATTACGGAGTTCCTATGGCCACCTTCCGGCTCCATCATAAGACCCTGGTTACCATATAGTATCAAAGTACTCGTCAAGACTAATCCAATGAGCCCAAACTCGATGGGGTTGCGTCGTTTAATTACGGAGTTCCTATGGCCACCTTCCGGCTCCATCATCAGACCCTGGTTACCATATAGTATCAAAGTACTCGTCAAGACTAATCCAATGAGCCCAAAGTCGATGGGGTTGCGTTGTTTAATTACGGAGTTTCTATGGGCACCTTCCGGCTCCAACATCAGACCCTGGTTACCATATAGTATCAAAGTACTCGTCAAGACTAATCCAATGAGCTCAAACTCGATAGGGTTGCATCGTTTAATTACGGAGTTCCTATGGCCACCTTCCGGCTCCATCATCAGACCCTGGTTACCATATAGTATCAAAGTACTCGTCAAGACTAATCCAATGAGCTCAAACTCGATAGGGTTGCATCGTTTAATTACGGAGTTCCTATGGCCACCTTCCGGCTCCATCATCAGACCCTGGTTACCATATAGTATCAAAGTACTTGTCAAGACGAATCTAATGAGCTCAAACTCGATAGGGTTGCATCATTTAATTACGGAGTTTCTATGGCCACCTTCTGGCTCCATCATCGTCTGATCAAACCAGGGGCCAGGGACCAGGGTCTCCTGGTTACCATATAGTATCAAAGGACTCATCAAGACGAATCTAATGAGCTCAAACTCGATAGGGTTGCATCATTTAATTACGGAGTTCCTATGGCCACCTTCAGGCTCCATCATCAGACCCTGGTTACCATATAGTATCAAAGTACTCGTCAAGACTAATCCAATGAGCTCAAACTCGATAGGGTTGCATCGTTTAATTACGGAGTTCCTATGGCCACCTTCCGGCTCCATCATCAGACCCTGGTTACCATATAGTATCAAAGTACTCGTCAAGACTAATCCAATGAGCTCAAACTCGATAGGGTTGCATCGTTTAATTACGGAGTTCCTATGGCCACCTTCTGGCTCCATCATCAGACCCTGGTTACCATATAGTATCAAAGGACTCGTCAAGACGAATCTAATGAGCTCAAACTCGATAGGGTTGCATCATTTAATTACGGAGTTCCTATGGCCACCTTCCGGCTCCATCATCAGATCAGCTCTATGTCACAATAACATTGCATTGTCATCCGATTTATACATGCATTCTAAATTTCGGCTCAATCGGAAACCGGGAAGTGGATCAAATTTAAGTTGCAAGATTTGATTACAGAACGACAGACAACGGGACAGGTGAAACTAAATAAAAGCTTGTAATAAACACGTTTGTTTAAGTAGGTATAGCACATACAGGATGCTCGCGAGCATTCCAAAAGATTTTAATGTTCAATTCCTGACCATATTTAGAGTCTTTAATGTTATGTAAAATTTCCTGACCACCAAAAAAAAATTTTTTTTTCTCTTTTTTTTACACTTTTTGAATACTTTTTTACATTTCCAGTACTTTTTATCATAACAACAATCTGTTGAAATGATTTATTTGAATATTTTTTTTTGGGACAGGTTATTTCGTCTAGTCTATTCCCATTTTTTGATTGCCAGGCAAAAGGTGTAGTAATATTAAAACACATTGTGGTAGCATTGCAATCAAAAAGAAGTTGTATGACGAGTTACGTCGAAAAACTTATTTCGAAAAAAAGGTTGATTATCTCTGAAACCAAGCCGAATCCAGGAAATTTTACATAACATTAAAGACTCTAAATATGGTCAGAAATTGAACATTAAAATCTTTTGGAATGCTCGCGAGCATCCTGTATGTGCTATACCTACTTAAACAAACGTGTTTATTTCTTTATTGTCCATCTTCTTGCTTTCTTATCTCATGACACAGTGATCCCAGAGGAAACATGCGTATATCTTTTTTGTAGAGAATTTTATGTAGATTACTTCTGTACTAGAACATTTTTTGCTATAAGCCACGGTTTACGAGTTATTTACGAAAAATTAAAAATAAGGACCTTTACACCCCCCTCCCCCCCTTAGCTCCACCCCTAACCACCAGTACTTTTAGTATGTAGTTTAAAACACCATTTCCTACAACTATGCCAAAATTCGCTTATACACGAGTTATTTCCCCCGAGAGGCAGCTTTTGGTCTTCGTTAGGTGGGCTACCCAGGAAAATGTAAAAAATAATTACATTAGGTACATACCAATCATATGTATTTCGGCGTAGGGCCGCTTTATATCAGGTCCGGCCGAGCTATAGGGGGATGGTTTAGCTATCTACGCACTTATGCATGTAGGCATGGACTCATAATGAAAAACACAACATGAATTAAGATCTTTTTTTATTACTACTCTGGTTCGCAAGAGTTAAACCACAACAGAGAAGAACCAGGAAGAAACTCAGCGGGTTGTATGTTTTAATCTTTTCAAATCATTCGTAATTACAATTTTAGATCATTACAATAGGTACACACTTAAAACACGATTAATTAAAACACTTTAAACAACAACAACAACTAATGGAAAACGACTGGAGAGTTCTAAGTTTGAGTCCATGCTTCACCAATTTCAAAACACAAGAAATAACGTCTTTCGTCAGGATGCTAGGATCTGAATCTGAATTTAACGAACTATTGAATCTAGTCAAACTCCTCTTACTCTGGAGTGCACTTAATCAAATCTATTCGCGGTCTCAAGATAGACTGACTTAATGGAAGGAATGATCATAATTAGAATCTATTCCAAATCTAAGCAAAAATCAATCTTTCGAAGTCTAACGCGGGAATCAGAATGAATTGACTTTCCAATGTCTAAAGCAAGAATGACTTCTTTCTAAGTCTAACGCGCGAATGCAAATGCATCATGAAACAGCGCTAGTGACCTTTTATACTGTCAGGTCATAAACTACCTGCTTCACAGGCGGGTAGATCTCAACCGGGTTTTATTATCTACCTGATGCATGGACCAAAGCAAAGACTACTCCAAGCAATACATTGCTTATCGTTTTCTAGATTTAGTAACTCTTAACAAATTAATTGTAAACATTGCAAACAAAACTGTTCTCATTCTAAATAACAAAATTCTGGCGTTCGATGACTCGACGTGTCGTACAGGTCTGCACCAACTGAAGCGCGACTCCGACATGTAGAATCTAAAAATGGTAAACAAATTCAACAAACCTAATAAAAGCTTGCATTAATCGTGTACTTTTAGAACACAGTCTTGGTTTTATTACGAAATTAAAATCTAAAACCTTGAGTTCACACACATTTTTAATTAAAATTATTGATATGCATTAGTATTAACGTAAAACATCGATGTTTATCATGACGAACAACGCTGCATCTCAAGACACTACCTTGTCGTAATTTGAATTCTAACAATGAAGCACTAGAATTCGAATTGAGTACTATTTTGGAATACAGAGTTGTTCATGATAAGCAACGACATATATTATCAGCGAACGTGTTTCACGATATATACCAAAAACGTCAAATACTATGGGAAGTCGGCCATATTTTTAAACATTTTTTTAGATTCTGACGAGTGGTAACCATACCTTGGGCATTTATATTTTAATTGTGACTGAAAGATACACTGTAGAGCCCAAACGCGGCTATAAGGTAAACGCGTGCGTCGGGGCAGTCTTATCGCGGCTCGCGTCACGCACTTGTCATTAAACACCTTAAATCGGTGACGCAGGCGCGGCCTGGATTGTAGAGGACGCAGTAGGAAATGGGAGACAGTATTTGTATTGTGGTGGACTACTTATAGGATAGGTATTGATGGAGTTGTACAAGCGCATCAGCTGAACTTTAGAGATCAGGGGGGTTATTATTATTATTTATTTATTATTAATAGTACATATGGATAGTATGGATTACAATCTTAGTATTAGTAATTGTCATACAAAAGTCTTCAGAGTTTGACTGTAGGATCCCAGTCTCTTTTTAGTTACATTATATAAAATAGTAATAACATGGTGTTACAACATTAAATTAATTATAAGCTTATGTTACTATTGACATGGTAAATTATGGAAGTGTGTTTTCAGAAGCCTCTTAAATTTATTTTTGTTGGTCTGACACCTGATGGCTTCAGGCAAACTGTTAAGTAGGTAAGGGATGCGTTTCCGAAGAGTTCTATCACCATAGTGGTTAATTATTCTTGGAACTAACAGTTTACCTGTACCATGTACAGTTTACCATGGACGTACTAATGCTATTCAGTTTAGGTTCAGGGGAAAGGACAGTGATATACGACTCATATTGTCTTGTCCCTTTCTCTCGACCTAAACTGAACCGCATTAATACGTCATGGTAACCCCCAGGCCTATTACTGCGAACTTCGATATCCGCACAAGGATTCGTCTCTGTCACTTCAATGAAAGCGTCATTAGAGTGACAGAAAAATCCTCGAAATCTGCGGATTTAGGGCCACTGAATTTCGTGAATTGCAGACCAAAAGAGCATTAGCTGTCTACGAAATCAACGAATCACGTTTCGTGTAACGATCGAATTTCGTAGAGTAGGGGGATAGAACAGCGAATGCTCTTTTGGTCATGCACCTCTAGTGACAAGGAACACTGTGTTTGATTCCGGATAAGGACACAGAGAGCTGCAGTGCTGAGCCACGCTGCATAATTGAGCCGATCGATGCACTTCCATAATACATCGAGTCTGCCTGTCCGCCGTGCAGTCTGGCTGGACACAAACTATGCAGATACAATACACCAAAATGAGGTACCTACGAATCATTCATGGCAGATGAAGCTTTGATGGTTACTGAAATTAATTTAATACAGTATATCTAAATATCAAATAATAAATACCTACCTATTAATTTGTCTGCCACTCCAACGAAACCGTCATTAAAGTGACAGAGACAAATCCTCGAAATTTACGAACTTCGGTGTGCGTACTAGCAGGGCAGTACCGCAAAACCATACATCTATCCAGTACTACAACTATGGTCCATTAATTCAAGCCGTAACTAAGCATCAAGTCCCAGTCTTCTTTTTGGTTTTATGCAAGTTTTTTAGTCAGGAAATTTTGCCTTAAGTACTGCAAGATTAATAGGATAAGGACGCCTTATCGAAGATTATTAAGGCCAAACTACACCGAAAGTGTGTGCGATCTAATATGACATTATATACGGTACAACGCGCACGCCACGCACACGCATCCGGTGTTGGCCTTTAGTCTCAAAAATGTAATCATCATATCAGCCGAAAGGGGTCCATATTGGCACTTATACAATTTTTTCTTCGAATATTTTTACTAATACCGTTTTTTACTCATAATCATCATTACCCCGAAAATTTTTTCTCATACTTTTTTTCTTACTAAAAATTATACTTCTACCTACAATGTTCATAACGATTTTTATTTCGAAATTTTATCCTCCTAAAGTCGTCAAGTAGATTAATCTATACTCATAAAGTTATTTGAAATAAATTATTTATTTATAAACATTTTCCCATTAGGTTCACTCTGTTGTGGTATAATTCTTTTATGAATAACATAAACTATGTAGTCATAATGGGCTTTGTGCAGAAACTGTTGTGACATACTCAACTTTAGCATATTTCTTTGTGGCAGATTTCGAGTTGTTCGAATATTATTCGAGCATAATTTCGATGCTCCTATTTATGATGAGGCATAATCTGGATGTGCATAAAAAGTATCGGCATAGTTTGTTTTAGCATAACAGAGAAGGAATAATTACAACCTCTCAATATAATCGAGGTAGTAGTAATATTCTATACGTTACTTACTGTGTTACTGAGCTGAGTAATTTCTAGGTTGCTAAAAAAAAATAACCTCGAAGACTAAGGCGGGAGCAAAGCTCCCGCCTTAGTCTTCTAACCTAACCTATCCGAGTCGGATCTGCCCCGGAAGGTTTTGTTCGCTCGCTTCGCTCGCTCACTGCAGAAATTTTCACCCTCACAGCAAATTCTGTCTGACGAAAAAGGCAAGTTTCGAACATGTGGCTACATGCCCAAAAAAAATGCAAATCTAATTTCTGTCTTATAACACTCGGCGTAATTAATGATATGCCAAGATAGTTTCGGACAAAATAATATTCGAAATATTGTTATTTAAGCCAAGTGATGTTTCTGTCTCATTAAGTTGATACCAAAATAGATTATACCAAGTCTTCTGCCACAACCTGATTTGTGCACGTAGCTAGTTTACAGTAATAGTACAATTTATATTTAATTAAACAAAAATAATTCATACATAAAACCAGTACAGATAAAAATAAATACCTATAACATTAGAATATATAGCATAAAATAAGTATAGTGAAAATTATATAAACATAAAAGTTAGTACTAAAAATATGTATGAAAAACAATATTATGAACATAAATAATTCTATGTGATGATGATTATGAACAAAGATTATTCTAAATACCGATCATTATGAAGTTAAATTGTATAAGAAAAATTTTCGGAGTTCCAATAATCTAAGTTGCAATTTTATAAATACTTTGGCGCACCCAGCCGAAAGACGTCCACTGCTGAACATAGGCCTCCCCCAAAGATTGCCACAATAATACCGGTCCTGCGCCACCCGCATCCAGCGGACTCCTGCGACCTTCACCTGGTCATCAGTGTGGGGGGCCTACCCACGCTGCGCCTTCCGGTAAGCGGCCGCCACTCGAGAACCTTCCCGCCCCAACAGCCATCGGTTCTACGCGCAATGTGCCCCGCCCACTGCCACTTCAGTTTAGCAATTCGGAGAGCTATTTCGGTAAAATGTAATATGTAACAGAAATTTATTTAAACAATCCTCTCATCGATACTATGCATTGTGTTCATTCAATTGTTGTGACATTTGATAATTCTTTCACAAAGACAAACCTACTTGATCTAACTTTTAACTATCATGCAGTGTTAGATAATATGAGAGATCCTGTAGTGTAAGTACTTACATCTCGAAATAAGAAGAACTTGCGATACCCTTTCTCTTTGTATTCTGTAGCAGGTCAACCGACCAATGAGAGCATTGTTTCAAGAAAGAAAGATATTGAACAAAAAGTTATTTAATGAACAACGGCAGACTAACCGCCAGTGACTAATATCGATAAATAAGTACATATACTCGCAGTTATTGCAAAAATAATTGTAAACTTATCTATCTACTATACTCGTAATAAGACTTGTATTGAGATTCTCGTTTTTTTTAAGTGGATTGAATATATCATCTCGCTACATGCTTATTTCGACTCAGTACCTGGGTCAAAATTCTATTCGTTGTCTTATTTTATGTCCCTAAAAAAACGTGACACAGTTGTGATTTTTGTATGAGATGATGTTTTGTTTCCAAATTTGATGTAAGTATGGATCAAAATGTAGCGTGAAAAAGAAATTCAAGTGCACCGGATTTTTTTTATAAACTGATACGAGACAGCAACTAGAAGCGTGACAGAGGGGTATGAAACAAAACAACGAAAATAATTTTGACCCACCTAACATACGACGATGTAAACGAGATTAATTTTATTAGGCCATTTTTAGTGACTAGCTTAATAAAATTGATCTTGATTGACTAGCCGCTAGCGTCACATACGCGTTGCTGTAGGTAAACATTCTTGAAAGCGTCCACAATAAAATACTTTACCTACGTAGTCGGCATAAATGTAAACAAATTTTGTATTCACAAAATATTTCATTTTCATTGTAAAAAAATAATAATGATTAATACTACCTACATTTATTTTTAGCAACTTTTACCACAAGTAAATAGGTACTAGGTACAACAGTGATTTTTATAATAGGTTATTATCTTTATAATGTAGGTTTAGTTTTAATTTAATACTTTTAGTTTTAATTTGTTATTTTTAGGGTTCCGTAGCCAAATTGGCAAAAACGGAACCCTCATAGATTCGTCATGTCCGTCTGTCCGTCTGTCCGTCTGTCACAGCCGATTTACTCGGAAACTATAAATGCTACAGTAACGGGTAAGGCTATGTGTTGTATGAACCGCTACAGGATTATGATATTAAATTGTAAAAAAAACCATTGGGGTGGGGGCCCTCCATACATGTAACTGAGGGATAGAAATTTTTTTTTAGTTGTATATAAGCGTGTGGGGTATTAATAAAAAGGTCTTTGAAAATGATATGAAGGTTTATAAATCTCATTTTTATTTAAGCAAATCGTTTTCGAGATATCAAGTCTCAAAGTCTGAAAAATGTGTCCCCCCCCTTTATTTTTTAAACTACGCGATATAAAATTAAAAAAAAAAATATGTTATGCACATTAATAAACTCTATCAACCATTTTTAGTTTGATTAATTTATCTCTTATAGTTTTTGAGGTAGGTTGATTTAACTGTATTTTTTTAATAATAAATTGATAATGGTACGGAACCCTTCGCGCGCGAGTCCGACTCGCACTTGGCCGGTTTTTCTTTTATAATTCTTTCTTTTTTTGTATGAAAAGTTCCCTAATATAAGAAATGATTATATAAAAGTAGATACCACAACTATTATCCTTAGCCAATTACCTAATCAATGGAAAAAATTGCAAAACTTTGAGCAGTTTCCTTACATTCTTCGCAATTTCTATTGACAGCGACTTTAAGGCGTCAAAGAAAAATGCTAACGTATAGGTGCATGCAGATCAAAAGAGCATTCGCTGTTCTATCCCCCACTCTACGAAAATAACGAATCACGTTTCGTGTAACGATCTAATTTCGTAGAGTAGGGGGATAGAACAGCGAATGCTCTTTTGGTCTGCATGCACCTTATTACAAACATCGAACATGCGTTAGACATCTTTACTTTGTATCGCATCATAATCATAACTACCAAAAAACATGGCCTGCAACTTGCAACTGCATGCTCATACAAGCAACAACCACCCCTACTGGGTTGACCGACGACCCATATTCCCACAGCTCAGTCGGCCGCCAGTTGTCGTGGCGGCACAACGTGATATCTTATCACTAGATAATTGCTTGTATTAGAAGTCGATCAGTTGACGTGCGCCTTTTCAGTACACATGTTTATATTAACGGAAAATTTAATGTGAATTATACAGTTCGTTTATTTAGCGCGTAAAAAAAGGTAATGGATCATTATTGACATGTCTTTCATAAAAAAACTATTTTGAACTGTGACAAACGTAAATCATATGCAACTATAATATTTTGCTGTCATAAATAACAAATTAAACGCTTAGAAAGCTAGCTAGCTTTTTTTCTAATACTAAAAACTAACAATTTTAGTGCTATCTTTTTTTATTTATTTTTAAAGTCCTTTGTAAAAAATACATATGTACCTGTATAAAAACATCTTTTAAAAATAAAGTGTTATCAAGTGAGGAAAATATGAAGTACGGTCATGTTTTCTTTTGTTTGCTGTTGTGTTCTAAAACTGTAAGATCATAAAGGAGATTTTAATACTGAGTGCTGCAGGGTTGAGTGATATATGTGGCTAAATTGGAAATATGAAAAGTGTTTCGTGATCTATGAATTGTATTGTTTATATTGTGCATACAGAATAATGTTTCAACATGACACTAAGGATCAACAGGTAATTATTGTTAATTGTAATTATGAACAGAATTTAAATGTAAAGACGATGCAGTGCTATTAGGTATGTATTTAACAAAATGTTTCGAAGCTACAATTTTACATGATTTTGATAAATTTCCAAGTTTGTGCTTTATTTACTAGGTACTCGTGCTTAATTAACAATTTTTACATATGTATTCACGTACCTACTTTTTACCTACGAAGATAGTCAAATAACATTGTGAAAGGATACAAGATAAGATTGTCGAATCTAATCGTCCTTACCACGATTACGAAGTCAGATTGCGTAGACTTTATTTACGGATTTGTTTTGGACGCTAAAATTATAATAATGTTTATGTTTTTATCATAAAATGAGTGCGTATATTTGTAGATTATTTAGTATTTTGATACTTGAAAACATTCTCAGCTCTCAGAAACCTATTTGACGTTTATAAATTCTAATTTATAATTTCCTTACTTAGTTATTAGCTGTTGGTTTCTGTATTTTCGATCATCTCAGTCAGTCAGTGATAGTTAATTATGTTTTATTCAAATACCCTATACTCGTACCTTCATATAAGTAGAAAATTAAATACGTATTGTATAATACTTACGACACCCGCAGGAGGAGTTGGGGTGGTGACAAAATGTATTCTTACTGCCGTCACCACACGGCTAACTCGGCTAGAGTCGACTAAGGGATTGAAGTGTCACATACCATTAGTTATTTTATTTCATAAAAGATTGATGACGGGCAGCAGCGTCATCATATTGGACACATTACTGCGATCGCCAATACGCTTGCCCAACGTGGCGATTATGGGCATTTACCTCCTAATGCGTCTATACGCATAGTTAATAGGAGAGGCCTACGTCCAGCAGTGGACTATCATAAGCTGATGATGATGATGTGTAATATTTTGAATTTGAATTTGAATATTTTAGTTTTGAATATGACACGAAAAGTACCTAACTAAAAACCTAAATTAGGTACGCGCATGATTAATATGAGCACTTTGTAATTACTCTGATAAAAAGTAAATCTAGTAATTAATACACAAAAGAACTCAATATAGGAAACAACGGCAATGAACTAGGACTAAAACTAGGTTTATGTACTAAATGATTGTTAGCTGAGATAAGTCGGTGCCCTCATAATCGCGGGTCGGTGACCTATTTCCAAACTCGGTCAGGTCAAGAGTGTGACAGCGTAGTTCAGAATCTAGGCACGTAAAAGTCTAGCTGCTAAAGGCGGATTTAGACCAAACGAGGGAATGCTCATTCAATCCCCCTCTCTACGAAATTCGTTCGTTACACAAAACGTGATTCGTCGAAATTAGGTGATTTCGTAGAGTGGGAGATAGAATGCGCATTCGCTCGTTTGGTCTAAATCCACCTTAAAGGTAGGGCTACCATCTAGCGTTGAAAACTTCCCCCGTTTCTTTCCAAACAGCTCGATCTCGATCGATGAAAGTTTCTAATTTAATTTTAAATTCTTAACCAAGATGAATTATGTAGATCTAATTGTCACTTATACCAGTAGGACGCGGTGTAATCGAGGAAAAGTCATCTATTTAGATGGAAGGAGTGACAGTGACAATGATTATTTCTGTAAAAACCCGAAAAAAAGAAAAACAAACGAAGTTTTCATACATTCCCGAAAAAAACATTTGATTTTTTCCGACATTCTCAACGTTAGGACTTTCCAGATTTGTCCTTGTTTAATAGCAGCCAGTAATAATATATTTACGTGGGTGACCTAAGATTCGACTAAGGGATTGCAGATTTGACGGAAGCGACTGCGATCGCCAACCAGCTTGCCCAGCGTGGCGAATTGGCGATTATGGGAATTGACCTCCTGATGCGTCGATGCTCATAGTTAACAGGAGAGGCCTATATCCAGCAGTATACTAAGAGACGCTGTTGATGACGTGACGTCCTAGTTTAGTTTAGTCCGGGGAGCGTGCTGGCGGGGTTTCATCACTAGTCCGTTTTATAAATGGGTCAAACTCAAAATCATTTTATGAGTCTTTCCGGTGGACATTTTAAAAGTTAAGGGTTATGAGAGTTAATTTTCTTATTAAGTAAACCCTTATTGTCATTTAAAGGCACTCCTTTCCTATTGAGTTGTATGATAAAAATCACGACTACACTCCTACCAGTTGCTTAATTACTATTGGCCACAGGAAAGAGGGGCTCTATACAGTTCAGCTGAACACGCACTTTTTCTTTCCTGTGTTCGATAGTTAACAGCCTGTGGACAGGTAGTAATGATTTTTATCATACAACGCAATGAAAAAGGAGTACGTCTTAATGAAGAGAAGGCTTTTAGATAATCCACCGGAAAGACTCCGAAAATGGGTTTGCGTTTGACCCAAATGGGTCCAGCGACTCCAGCGATACATGCAACGTGCCCGCGAGCCGCGATTGCCGACGATGTCCGGGTTTCGGCTCCGGGTATTAGCTCGATTTTTCCTGTTTGCCGGGTTAAAGATGTGGCAACCTTATAGCTTATTTGCTGAGAGCGCAAAAATAAAAACAATAAGACTAGTTGTGTTTTTTGGTTTAGACTTAAAGAGAAATGCCCTGGCTTACTCTTCTCTTTATTGCTATTCGACTTAAACTTAGGTGTTAAGCATAAAAATCAAATCAAAATAACGTATATTAAATATCGCGATAAAATCTCCGAACCAAAACAAACTACCGAAAATATATCATATTTTGCGTTAATTTCATAACAATATGATGTTTACTTTATATATCAGTTATAATTGTTCTGTATCATTGTGAAAATATTATTATAATATTATAATTATCATGAATATTGTAATCATGCTACGCGGGAGGTATTCTTGGTCATGGTCGGCGTATAACCTATCGAGATAACAACAAATATTATAAGATTTTTATTTATTGAGTTTGTGAGATATATTATTCCTACCCATCGTAAGATTTAAAATCGCCATTAATAGAAGTTGCGAGCAACGTAAATAAACCGTACAAAGAAATATCCATATAATCTAGCACTATTTTATTATTATTTTCTACTACCGTACTTTTATTTGTCATTTATAGGGTCGTGAACACACCTTTAAGCCCCTACCTTAGATGTCAAGATAAGTCTATATTGTCTATTCCCTATAAACGCATCCGGGCATACACGCAGTAGTACGGCCAAATCGTATATAATTTTACCCTAAACTCGCAAATGAAGTAGTATCGCTGCATTTTTGGTATGTTGTTTAGACACCATAGGACAGTATAAAACCATATTTTGCAAGCAAATAAAAGTTGTGCTAGCTGGGTAGTACGTGAAAAACTGCGATATTTACGGCCATTTTTTAATTTCTGATTTTTATTTAAAAAACCTTACGTTTTTTGATATCATATGTAAATAAACGTTTAAAGACTAATAAATTTCCAACAAGTTGAGCTAACATGCATTACCGTAGGTCTTATAGTTTCAGAGATTCGAGACTTTAAAAAGTACCCCTTTTTGTAAACTAGATAAATTTTGTGTTTTGCTGACGTTTTCGACTTAATATCGCCTCACCTAATTATGCTACGAAAAACATGCAATAATGACCTTATAGCGCACTTAATATTCTTTAATTTAAGGTTAAAATTAGGTCAGTGAACTTTGTAGTTGAAAGTATAAACCCGAAATTCCAAAGGCAGGAGGCCCGCTATCTAAGTTTTTCATACAAATCGCAAGTCGAGTTGCAAAGCTGCAATTTTGGTATATTATATAGGCCTTATAGATATATACGAAAACGCATATTAAAAGAAAAACAAAAAAATAATTTGGGCATAGGACGTACAAAACGGAAAAAAATTCGCATTTTTTTAAGTTTTTGACGTTTAACTAAAAATCTATTATCTTTTTGATACTGATTGCTATAAAACTAAGAAAGAACATTAAATTTGAAAGGATTTGAGCTACGTTGTATCACCGTAAGTTATATATATTTTGAGATACGACATTTCATAAAGTGCCCTTTTATCAAAACATAAACAAATTTTAGGTTACGTTAAAGCTATTCACTAAATATTGGCAAAACGTTCGCGCTAAGAAAAAAAAGTAATTGTAGATAATAACTACATTAAATTTGGAACAAATCGAGCCGATAACAATTACTGTAAGTCTTATAGTTGGGGGTATACGAGGCTTCAAAACATGTATTTATTTTCTTAACTTAATGAAGGGCACATTTTGAAATGTCTTATCTCTAAATCTATATAATTTAGGGTAATGCAAGGTAGCTCAAATCCTTTCAAATTTAATATTCTTTCATAGTTTTATAGCAATTAGTATCAAAAAGTTATAGTATTTTAGTTAAACGTCAAAAACTAAAAAAAGTCCGATTTTTTTTCAGTTTTTTACGTCCTATACCTAAATCCTTCGTTTTTTTTCTTGTAATATGCATTTTCGTACATCCCTATAGAGCCTATATAATATACAAAAATTGCAGCTTTGCAACACGACTTGCCATTTATATGAAAAACTTAGATAGCGGCACTCCTGCTTTTTGAATTTCGCGTTTTTAGTTTCAATTACAAAGTTTACCGACCTGATTTTACCCTTAAATGAAAGAATATTAATTGCGCTTTAAGATAATTATTTCATGTTTTTCGTAGCATAATTAGGTAAGGCGATATTAAACCAAAAACGTTAGCAAAACAACACTTTATCTAGTTTATAAAACAGGGTACTATTTGAAGTCTCGAATCTCTGAAACTATAAGACCTATGGTAATGCATGTTATCTCATCTTGTTACAAATTCATTCATCCTTAAACGTTACCTGATACATATTGACAGAAAAAGGAAGGCTTTTTTTATAAAAATCATAAACTAAAAATAGACAGTAAATTTCACAGTTTTTTCACGTATAACGCAGCTAGCACAACTTTTTTTTGCTTGCAAAATGTGGTTTTATACTGCCCTATGGTGTCTAAATAACATACCAAAAATGCAGCTTTACTACATGTTTTGCGAGTTTAATATACGATTTGACCGTACTACAGTGCGTTTTTGGGATTTTAAGACACCTCGTGTATATAAGACGTAATTAAATACATGGCTGCCAACCTAAGTTTAAATGTTATTTCTGATGAATCCACCACCATAGAAGAGTTTTCTTTTTAATTTTAATGTTTCTGACTCGACCTTGATGATTAATAAAAATGTGTTTGACTAACAATATTTCTCAAATTTACAACTGTATTTGAAAATAAATTTGTGGTCGTAGAAAAAATATTGTATATAACATTGTTTAACTTAGTCAAAAAATGCTCGTGGCGTCTTTAATAACAATTTTCGGCTTCGCCTCAAATTGTTACCCACGCCACTCACCTTTTTTGACCTCTCTTAAACAAGGGTTGCATAATAGTATTTTATGCAACCCTTGTTTAAGAAATCAACGAATTTCGACGAATCACGTTTGTGTAACGAACGAATTTCGTAGAGTGGGGGATAGAATGAGCATTCCCTCGTTTGGTCTAAATCCACCTTTACGTGCACAAGGCGAGTTCATTTCTGCAGGTCGATCGTTACGAGATTTTGCTAATAACTATAACTACACCCAAGTAACATGGGCCTGAAGGCTTAAAACGAATTTATCTATTGATAGACTATTCGCAGTTTATTTTTAGATAAGGACTTTCTATAAATGGTTTCTATGAAGAAAAAGTATCCTTATAGTGTATCTTTTCTCATATTTGATTTTTTTTAGATGATTTGAACTATAGAATACGTATTTTAAGTACATTTCTAGGTATGACGGTTATCTTAGGACATATTGTTCTATAAATAGTTAATAAAGCCTAAAGGTACCTATTTTTCAGTATTTTATTAGATAAGATGGTAAATGTTAAGATTTAACTTTCTACAGATATTCCGTATTAGCTAGTTGTACTCTTATGTTTGTTTATAAAAAGACTATAGTCTACATAAACTACTTTTGTAGATATCTTTCAGTAAGTCTAATCATATGTTAGTGAAATAGTGGTTCCAGTGTTTATTTGCTTAAAGATAATGTAAATAAGAGCAATTTTACTAGATCAGGTGGCTTTATGCAATGGAGACAGTAAAAAAAAAAAAAGATGTGGTGGCTTTCGTCGGAGATTCAGCAAATATTTAAAAATAGAAGAAAATACACAGAAGGAGCAAAAGGAGTTCCGATTCTGATTTGCGACTCATGAATTAAGCGGGTAAGATTATTAAAATAATAAATAAAGATTAGACAATAATGTTAATTACGAAATGGTTCCATCTACCTATAAATAAATAAACAATGCGTGTCAAATGTTCATTCTTATAAATCGGGGAAACTTTATACAGATAGGTACGAATATGATAATTTAGATATATCGACCTAATTTAATACGATCCACAAAAAATAAACTTTCCGCCCTCTTCAAATACACTGATAAAACTAAACATAACACGTTAAATTAAAACTGCTACAATCGGCCGCGTGAACCGTGGATACACCAAACAATTCAACATGTCAAGACTTGCGTCTCGCGACTACTCCGCACGCGCGCACGCCGGCGCATTACATTATTTCATATTGTCAACAAATAAAAAACAAATTTATTTAAGAAGGTAACTTCTTGAATTCGTTCTGCATTAATCCATCCAAAATGATACACAACGCACTCAAAATGCCAGTTCTCTGATTGATGTCTAGAAATACTGTGAGAAGTTAAAACAGTATACAAAAATGGCAGTTTATAGGTAATCTTAAACCACTCATAAACCAGTTTATTCCTCGACTAGGAAGTATGGTATGCAACAAGTAAAAATAGTCTTGTCATTTACTAGAGCTATACTACAGATTATTCTTTAGAAAGTTTGTTTTAAAGAAATCATTTTTCTAGACAAGTTTAACTAGACGCCATTTTTACTGCCTAATATTTTGTGAAATTATTGTAGCAAACTATTTTTTGGCTCGTTTTTGTACTTTTATAAATATATTCTCTGTAACAAATCGTCCTATACTTTTTAATATACTATATTATGAATGAAACAAATGGCTTAGACGTATAAACACAATGTATATTTTTTAAATATTTTTATATTTGGTTAATATTTTATTAAATATTACATTTCAAGCGGGCGCTCTTATTTAAAGAGAGTTTTACACAAATTCAGCGAGAGACTTTCATCCGCACCAAGTTTTGCAAGTTTAAGTATCAGTATTAGCCGATGAAAACTAGGCACATGAAATATGAAGTTAGAAATTTGTCACGCCATTTTGTAATATTACCTTAGCATTATTCTTTTGAGATATGCGCCATTATACGTATCGTTGTCTATTTCTATTAAAATCTTTCTTAAGGTTGGCAGGGTTGAGTTAATTTGGTTTTAAAACTTCTCAGGTAAATACAGTAAAACCTGCTTAATACGATCACGTTTAATACGATTTCCCGCATAATACGCCATTTTATGCCGGCCCCTGCAAGTTTAGTCATGTTTTCCTACATTTTTGTACGGTTAATACGATTCATCATCCCGTTTAATACGCTATTTGTAACCCAAATTACATTGACGTATGGCATTATTTACCTATAGATGTAAGCAGGAAGGTTATAATGTTACCATACCGATTGAAAATTAGACAGGATAAAATAATTCTACCGATCTCTCCTCCTTTGTAGGTAACTTTGTTGCACTAGCCAAGCGACCGGTAAAGTTCATAATTCTTTTGCATACACCTGCATGTGCAACCTTAGTACAGTCAAGAGCAAAAGTAAGTGATCACCTTGTGCCTTATCACAATGGAATAAGGTCTATAATCGAACAAGAATGATCACTTACTTTTGCTCTTGACTGTACAATTTGTTTAATTTATTTATATTCTTTATCTGTGCACCCGAATTAGTTTAAGTATATACATATACGTATAAGAAAAATATCTCATATCTAACATTTCACTGCAAAAGTAAAAATTTAACAAAAACAATGCAATGTCTTCTTTCCGCATAATACGCTTTCCCGCTTAAGACGCTTTTTTTGTCTGGTCCCTACAAAATCGTATTAACGGGGTTTCACTGTACTTCTGTTTAGCTCTCAAGCTTATCTATTAACCATCTACTAGTGCATATCGCGGTCTATAAATAGTATAGAAAGACTCTAGAAGAATGCCTTAAGACTATTTGAAAATGTTTAATTCTTAACTCTGTCTATTCGTGGTTTCTAGAGGGAGACTTATGAATAGTTACAAGGTTGTGCCCACTTCACTATAGACTATCTATAAGCGTTATTGAAGATAGCTTGGGGGCAATGTTACTCTTATGGTAGACAATCAAATCGAAGTCTATTAGATATCTAATATCCCCTTTTTAGATTCGCTTTTGTTACTTGGGCATATTTTTGTTCTTTGAACTGATGACGTAGAAGTGATGTTAACGAGGCTCGCTCTTGACCCCAACTCAAGATAAGGGCCTCGTGTGTACTGCCAAGTTCAACAACACTGACTCACGCTTACAATACAATACAAATAATACAATACAATGTGGCTACAATACTGTAGTGTTACATAATAACATTACATGACACGAGTTTCCTCATTTCCTCATTTTATCTAGCTATAAATAATAAAGTGGTTTGTAATTACAGTGTCACTAAAATAAAAATGACTACGACTACCTATCATATTACATAAGTTACACAACTTTTTCTTGTCTCCTGAGTGACGCTGGTTTTATGAAAAATTACGGTACTTCTACTTAAACGTGCTTAAACTATGCAAACATGGATGTAGTCACATATAGCCCATGTTTATTTATTTAACTTTTATTGCACAAAAGAAAAAACTTGACGTACAAAAGGCGGACTTCATGCCAAAAGGAATTCTCTACCAGTCAACCTTTAGGCAAAGCAGAGAGATTGTGTTTGTAGGTGGCCAATTATGAAATGCTTATTAACACTTGAAAAATGCATGTTTGATTAGTTTAAGTACCATAATTTTACATAATTCCAGCGGGCTCCAGAGCCCGCAACCTAAAGGTGCGTTCAAACCAAACGAGCATTCGCTGTTCTATCCCCCGTTCTACGAAATCAACCAATCACGTTTTGTGTAACGATCGAATTTCGTAGAGTGGGGGTTAGAATAGCGAATGCTCTTTTGGTTTGAATGCACCTTAAAGGTGCATTCAAACCTCCCACTCTTCGAAATTCGATCGTTACACGAAACGTGATTCGTTGATTCCGTATAGTGGGGGATAGAACAGCGAATGCTCTTTTGATCTGCATGCACCTTAATGGTGCATTCAGATCAAGCGAACATTCGCTATTCTAACCTCCCACTCTACGAAATTCGATCGTTACACGAAACATGATTCATTGATTCCGTATAGTGGGGGATAGAACAGCGAATGCTCTTTTGGTCTGAACGCACCTTTAGCAATAATAGACAAGAACAGATTGATTCACCCCACCTACATTTTGACCAGGTGGGGCAAATACAACTATTAAGGTAATTTTGCCCCACCAGACCATTACACTACAAAATACAACCATTTATTTTATCACATTACAATTATACATGTTGTATGTAACAAAATATATGATAAGTAGATTACTTGCTGCTACTGTATATAGTCGTACTCGTTTACCTAATTTTATCAATGATATCTCACATTGTATTACCTAATTGTAGTTCCTAAAGCTTAAATTATCCTAGCTTGGTGATAATATTTGTAAACAAACCTATAGTTAGCCTATTTTAATGTTTCCTTGTTTTTTGCTAATCTTGTCCAAGGATAATGGAGTTCATTACTGTCTCATTTGAAATTGTTTGTCCGTCTGTCATCATCATTACTCATTATGTACTATTATTATGTTGACATTGAAAACTAAAATAAACAATATTATTAGGTGACATATATCTAGAGGCTTATGAGGGTCCGGTGTTTAATCGATTATAGTTGTTGCCGTCAGATTCTTCGTCTTTTCGTGCGAAAGTGTGCATTTAGACCCACCGAGCATTCGCTCATTCTATCCCCCTCTCCACGAAATTCGTTCGTTAGACAAAACGCGATTCGTCGAAATTCGTTGATTTCGTAGAGTGGGGGATAGAATGAGCGAATGCTCGTTTGGTCTAAGTCCACCTTGAGCACGATAAACAGCAAACATGTGACCATGCCACCTGGGTAGATACGTATAAATTAACTCATGATTAGGTGGTTTTTTTTCGCGATTTTTTGACAGCGTTGATAGCGTGGCAGTTTATAGCACCTACCCTGTTCACTCTTGCTCCACGACCGAGATAACACCCTGTAGAAATATTGTATTATTTTACTTTAGGATCTAGTTTAGCATTAATTGTATGTGTATAATAAAATAATAATATGCGCCGCGTGGTGACTGCGGTAAGAATACATTTGTCACCACCCCAACTCTTCCCGTGTGTGTCGTAAAGGTCGACTAAGAGATCAATGACTAAGAGATTGTTGTTGCTATTGTGGGAAGTGTTATTCATTTATTGTTGATGATGGGCCGCTGCTTGTCGATCGCAGTAGTGTGTCCACCATGATGACGCTTCAACATGGTGGACACACTACTGCGATCGACAACTCGCTTGCCTAGCGTGGCGATTATGCGCGTTTATCTCCTATTGCGCGGCATGCGTCCATCCATACCCAATAGAGATGATGACTGTAGTTAAAATAAATTATTTAATATTATGCACGACATAATACACGGAGAAATTATTACTAAGATGTAGATTGCAGTAATTTTTATACAGAACTTCTTTTTCATAAATAGAAAAGAACTTAAAAGAGTAGGTCATTTGGAAGTACACAAACGTGAATTCACTTTTGAGTATTTCATATAAAATTCCATAGTGTTGATCGTTTTGACAGTTCGAAAAAAGATGCTGATTTGACTTGCCAGTCATCATGCCTATTACCCATAGACAATAGGATACCATAGGCCTTCATATAAACTTTTTGGCTTTTGCGCGCTAACTGCCGGTAATTTCTACCGTGCCATACAGTATTTGTTTGTATTTATTAGTTTAGGTAAATGTATTGTTCATAAGGAAAAGTAACAAACAAGTGACCGCAGAGGGTGCGCCCGAGGATAAATCCGTTTCCGGAAATGTAACGCCATTCGGGGAAGTCCGTTATCCCCATCCCATTGTAACTAGGGCACTTTTAACCCATTAACGCCCAAAATGAAACTGCCCGCATTTTATTACTTTTTATATTATTTATTTAATATTAGCTACCAAAATTAAAGATATAATAACAAAAACATGCGCCCGGGTACAACGGGCGGATTAGAATTGAAACATACTATGCACGGCCGTTCGACACATAAATGTTTTAAGGTGCGTTCAAACCAAAAGAGCATTCGCTGTTCTATCCCCCGTTCTACGAAATCAACCAATCACGTTTTGTGTAACGATCGAATTTCGTAGAGTGGGGGGTTAGAATAGCGAATGCTCTTTTGGTTTGAACGCACCTTTAGGCACATTCACATTACACAGCACCATCGGACGAGGTTGTAACAAATATTGAATCGTATAGTGGGTTTTCAATGCGTTTTGGGCTATAATTATCCATTATTACTGAGCCAAGTGTCTGACCCAGGTACATATGCTGCTGGTTTGTAGTACAGGAGGACTAGCCATATAAGAATGAGGCTCATCATCAGGTGACTGACTCTGCCGCCTAGACTGCTGAATTTTGAATCGTTTCTAGCGCGATCGAAAAGTGGCTCGTCATCAGGTAACTGAAGCCGGAAAATGACCTCCAAAGTTCTAAGTACTTCTGAAAGGGGGAGGACGAACATATATTAGGCCATTCATTCTCGATTCGGATTAAGTCCTAAACTGAACTGAATCCCATTAGTAGGTAGATCGTTATAATAGCCCCCTGTGCTTGACAAGATGATGGACACCTATAGGCTCTCCGACACATGTCACGCGTATAATTTATTTGTCTAAATATAACCGTTTAGTGTTATCGTAACATTTACATAAAACCAAGTACTAATGGTAGGTAGCGGTAATTAATACAATTATGTATTCAATCATCACTTTTCCTTTTAACATGTGGACTTCGAGGTATTCTCAGTTAGAATGCGATAACCTGATTTAAATTCCGCGTAAATTAATAATTCAATTTAATATCAAATTCCGAATATGTAATCGCATGTTTAATAATTGTGTATACCTTTAATATAGGTACCTACAAACGTAATAATTATGTTGTAAGAACATAATTATATTATAAAACATATTTCCGTCCTCGACAATATTATTAATTTAACAAGAAAAATATTTGTTTTTTAAACAGTTTTTGTTATTTTCAAATAAGGATGGACCAACAAAGTAAGTGTCTAACCCGTATAACGCAAAGTGTTATTTTTATTACATAGTTGTATAATCTATTCAATACAAAAATATTTATCAACACTAGCTTGCGCACGAGTTTAATTAGCTTCTATTCTCCTTTTATCACTTTTATGACTTGACCAAAACCAGGAAATAAATGTATATAATACTTTAGTAAATTTTTAACGTCCAATCGCTTTTTATACGCCATAATTTGACAGCCTAAGTACATAAAAATGTAAAAATAAGTAATAATATAACATGTTTTTTACGTATTACATAATTAAGGAAAGCTATAGGTAGCGACTTCGAGGGAACTTCATACAAAATCTACAATTATTTTTTTTAAGGGCTGATTTTTCAAATCACAATTAACAGTATCTGTCAAACAAATGTCAGTTCTTTTCTTTTTTGTCCCATTACTTAAGAAAATGATAGCGATAATTATAACTAGAAATTGATAAACCAGCCTAAAATCTGAGAAAAGATTAAGAGATACTTTTTTTTATTTTATCTAGATAAAATAAAAAAAAGTAAAAATAACACCCGGGAAATGAGTCAAATTAGGATTCCACCCTGAGAAAGACCCTTGTTTGCGGTCTGGAATACGAAAAACAGCTATTAATTATTACTAGTTTCTGCATTATTTAATTATTACTAGTTTACGCCATATTTTGCCTTTGACTGTACGTTGGTATGGTCATGTGGCGAGACCACCTGAAAGTGACGCTGTTTGACAAGCCCTTGCACGAATAGAAAGGCAAGAAGGCAAGGCAGACCTAAATCCACGTGGTGGTCTTCGGTGCCCCCTGGTACTGCGTCCAAAATTGATCTTCGTTCAAAATAGTAGAGTGCATGGTCCTTATTTTTGCAATTTTCTAGGATGTTGGAACAATAAAGGAGCTCTTTGCCCTGCCGATTGCAACTTTCTATGGGACACCCTCTCATTTTGTTATTTGATAAATAAACCATAGTTGCTTTTTTTTCAATTATTATAAACAAAAATTAGGGGTGGCAACCGAAGTAATAAAAAAACGACTAATGATTTTGCCTTTCTTGAAATTCGTACTTTGCAATCGGGAGAGAAAAGAGCTCATTTATTGGTTCGAGCATCCTACAAAATTGCAAAAATAAGAACCACCCTACCAAAATAGCCTGGCTCCTAGTACATAGCGAAAGTCATGCCCTTTGTTTCGTGGTTTTACCAAGGGCACCAAACCAAAAATACATAGTGAAATTTTAATGGTTATTACTCGTAATGTTGTTATCTGTTTAAGACCTTGTTCAGTATTGTGTTCCAATTAGGAAAAAGGCGGAAGATTTTTTTTTCCCAAAAAAATATTGATTTTCTATGGAGCGTCGGTTAATTTGAAAGATCTAGCATAGAAAAAAAAATCACTTGAAAAACAATTCTTTTCTTTTCTATGGTAAGCACATCTATTACGACATTGTGGGAATTCTTTTCTTTTGCCTAATTGCCCTTAAATGGAGAACAACCAATAAAATCTCACCTTGTATAATGTAGGTAGCATTGTACCGAGGAGAAGTTTCATAAGTTGTGAAACTTGCATAGATAATGTTCTCGGGAATCTCAATTTAACAATAAATCTAATCAAGCTGAGACCGTACTAGATATATCTTAAATATGAGTTATATTTACTGCCTTGTTTACTTATTTTCGATTTAATATAATTATTTATAACACATTTTTATAAGTTCTCATGGAAACATTCTCAATGAGTACTTACTCTTAAATTCTCATGAAAATTCTCGGAAATTTCCGAGTATATTCCCGCAATTTTGAGAATGTTTTGCAATTTGTACATTGCTATATCAGCTATATGTAGGTATGAACGATTTTGCCTATAAATATTATTGTTGCACTATTCCATGTCATGTCGGATTGGGGTTTCACATTTCACATTATTGTTGGAGTCTATTTCCATTATTTCCTTGACGGTAATCAGGTCACAATGTTTTTCAAAATACTATCCTCTTTCCTTCTTTACTTCCAAGTGCGTTTGCGCAGTCAGTTTATAAACGTGTATAATAAATTAGATGGTATCAAAAATAGCGAGTTGCCTTACCGTGAACTCCGAAGTTCGCAAATTTCGGGGCTTGTCTCTATCACACCAATGTAATTCAAAAATTGAAATTACTCGCCATATTTTAGTGACAAAAGTTGTTACACAAAATTCAACCTTGTAACACAAAACTTATGACGTTAAATTTAGATTTCATTAAACATCTCTTTTGTATCTACAATTGACCCATAATTGAAAAAAAAATAGAGATCCACCACAAAACAATTCATACAAACTAAACTACTTAGGTAACTGATAAAGATATACAGTGAAACCATAAATCGTATAAAAATAAAGTAACTTCTCCCATTGGCAGTTATACTGCCGGCGCAATAAAAACTAGCATCAAAACGTCTGCAGATAAAGTGCTCGAGTTCGTAAATCGGGCAGGAATACATTCGCTTGAGTTATTCCCGGCCTTGGCCTTCACCTGCCTTTCCGGAGACGTTGGGATGTTGCGAACATCTGTTGCACATTTTGTGGCATGATGTTTTATTTGATGAACTTTTAACTGAAAATATATTAAAATTTAACTATAAATAGTGGCCACTTCGAGCGATATGTATTGACCTAACCACTTTATTCATAAACGTCTCCCAACTTGTCAGCCTCCGTAGCCCAGTTGGTAGTGACCCTGCCTACGAAGCTGGAGGTTCCGGGTTGGAATCCCGGCGAGGGCATTATTTGTGTATTAATTTATCACAAATATTTGTTCCTTGGTCATGGCTGTCTATGTATTTAAGTATCTATATGTATCTATCTATTATATACGAGTATATCGTCGCCTGGTATCCACATCACAAGCCTTAATTGAGCTTACCGTGGGACCAGCACGGCAAGCACATCATGGGCGCGGGACGACAAAAACTGCGACATAGAGTTTTCTCGAGCTATGTCACGAATTGGTAGCACAACATGTGCGCGAGATAACGCTGACTCGCGATGACCTATCAAAGCGACATAATTATTTCGCTTGAAAGTCCCACGCGAGATATCCTCAAAATTCGTAGCACAAGTGTACCTTGAGCGATAAAATACATTGCGTTTTAATGTCAAAATGCGACAAATTGTCTTCGAGGTGTGAAGGTGGCGAGAAAGTCGAGAAACACATAAAGTTCGTTATGGATTGCAAATTTAGGCTTTCAGTCGAATTATTATTGTAGCTATTGGTAGTTATGAATAATCTGTTTTAGTACATGCGTTCTAAGGCATTATTTAATGTTTTAATATTAACAAACTTCGTTTCATTAAGTACCGACCCTACAGTCGATACCGTAAGGTCTGAAGACCCATGGAGGTTCAATAGAGAATCAAACTAGTAATATTTTCAAAAGTAGCGGTTGTAAAGAAGAAGTATTAACGTACCTACCAAGGCTAATAGCTATTGAATAGAAGTATCTAAGGATAGAAGTATCAAGATGCATAAAATTGTGATAGCGATGTTCTGTGTAGTATACCGTACAATTAGGGTCTCACCAAACTAGTCGACGCCGTTTCGGCTAATCGCGTACGGAAAAAGCTTTATGTCAACGCAATAAGAGCGAGGACATCGTAAATCGGCTCGGCTCACGCGAAACGACGTCTTTCGACGGGAAAACGGCGTTTTGCCGTAAAGCTGTTCGCATTCGTACGACCCCGTTTGCAGCCTAACGCACACGTTCGCATTCCTAAATCTCCTAATACCGCCGTACGGTGCCGGAAAGAGTTGAACGGCTCCGATCACGGCCGAGTACCTGCGATAAGCACCGGTCAGAGCTGGCGGAAGCCGTTCAGCGTCTTCGACGGCCGAACATAGCTGACGACGGCCGAAAAGAGCCGATGACGGCCGAAGTAGCTACTGATGCGTTTGTATTTATTCATTTAAATTATTACCCACATTAAAATCTGCAATAGATCTGACAACACGAAGTAATACTGTCGTAATCATACACGTCTGTTCAATTTCAAACTAGTTTCTAACAACTAGTCTCCAAAAATGAGATTTACGATTGCCGATCACCCGCTGTCCTATCTAACTGTTCGTCGGACTCGGCGGCTGTACGCGTGCTGTCGGACGTCTCGACGGCAGGACGGAGCACGGGAGAGCCGACCGCCGCTTTACAACTGCTACCGCAGGCGATCGAGCGTTTCTACGGCCGCAAGGAGGAAGAGACTGCTTAACGCAGGTGTTCAACCGCGGAGACGGTCGATCGGCTAAATGCGAATAGTGTGGTGTAAAACACTCGGCGAAAGCCGACTCCGCGTCGATTGGTTTGGTGAGACCCTTACGCAGCTATATTTTACAAGTACAATATACTTATTTTGTACACATTTGTACACATAATCTATATAGGAAAAGGTAGATCAGCCTGTATTAGTTCACGGCTGCATGGGCAATGTCCTTTTCTTAGCTTATGCGCATGGACGCATTAGGAGGTTAATATATACCCATAATCGGGAGTAGTGTGTCCACTATGATGATGCTGCTGCCCATCATAGTAGACACACTGCTCACACTACTACCCATTGATAAATAAATAGTCAATGACACTTCAATCCTTTAACCGACTCTTACGACACCAACGGGAAGAGTTTGGGTGGTGACAAATGTAATCTTACTACCGTCTCCACACGGCTAATAACTAGTATTTTAAACAAATAAAAAAATATATAATAAATAATCCAGTATGTATTTATTACAAAAAATGTATTTATTATAATAACATGTATTAAATACTCAATGTAACAAATATTTGTATCGTAAAGAACAGTTGAGCCAAACAAGTTTACAATCACAAAAATATTAATAATTTAATTAGGTAATAAGCGCCTGTAATTTCTGCTCTATTGTAGACGATCGTCTGAATTGAATGGACACTTTTATACTTTGCCGCGGAAGTTCGCGTCCACGGCGTTATATTTCTTCCACTATGTGAAATGTGATTTACTAACATAAATTGTAACAACATGAAACCTCATAAATATAGTGAAAAAATATCATACACCCGTGGGCTCTAACTTCAACGATATGCTTTAAAACCACCCAACCAAACGTAGGCTGCGCCACGAGCTCGGGCGCCAAGCGTACTCTTGTTGTTCACGACAAGCTGCAGAGCGCGACCCAGCAGCTGCCTTCATGGCTGTTGTGGAATCCGATTTGCTGATTGATTCTTCAGTTTGCGCCATATCTTTAAACAGTATGAATAATAGATAAATACCATGCTTTATTGACAGCTTCGCAAAAATAACCTGCAGATCAAATAAATAATCGTAGTATGATTTTTACTATACATAATACTATCAGACGCGATGTATGTAACTTACGGTGTTACTTTTCTTGACCATACTTGACATACTTGACCTTAATAATTAAGTTGGTATATGTAGGATATCCGATATATCAACTACTTTTAGGTCATAGGTATATTGTTTTGGAACCTGGAGGATGGATTAAGGAGGCGGGTATCGGGTACGAAAACGAAACCCTCATATTTCCATCATAAATTTAAATGATTTGTACAAGCTTTCATCGACCTTTTTACCTGCTGGTAATTCGAAGATACTACCGATACCGATACATACCGATATATTTATTTTTTGGAGTTTGACCCAATATAGGTACTTCATCTTTTCCGGATCCACATTCTCCCTCTGGAAACTATGGGTTTAGTTCAACGACATCTCGCTTTGTATTATTATTGGGCTCCGATGACTGAAATATAATTTATAATCATAACATAAATTTTTATTTATGAACTATGAACATGAATTTCAAAAAATATACCTACGGTTTAAATGTAAATAATCGTAACTAACATCCAGAGTGCCTAAGTAACGTATAAAGAGTATAAAAGGCTATAATTAACTTAAATTTTACATTCATGAGCCATTTAAAATATCGCCACCAAACACAATCTACAAAATGTCATGTGACAGATTATTATTATCACACTTTGACATTTTCATATTAAAATGTCCTATCTCTTTAATCTTTATACTACGTGAACGAGACAAAGTTATCGTGACTAGAGATGTTTCATTTTTAAAGCTTGCTGTTCACTCATCATTCAACATTATTTATACCGATTCAGTGTTGCTAGGAAAGAAAAGTTAGTCCCACACATAAATGGCAACACTTGTTATGTCGCCCGCGGGATGACTCTTTCGCATGGAACTAATTTCTCGAGCTGTTAACTTGTGCTACCAAAATCGAGAAAATGACGGCTAGAAATATAAATTTGACAGCCGCGACATGGGTTTGTCGCAGCGCGAGCTATCTCGCGGTCAATGATGTGCTTACCGGGCAGGTCGATTTGTGTAAGATGTCCCAAGATTTAAAAAAAAACTTGGTTAAGGTGCATTTAGATCAAACAAGCATTCGCTCATTCTATTCCCCACTCTACGAAATTCGTTCGTTACACAAAACGGGATTCGTCGAAATTCGTTGCTTCCGTAGAGTGGGGGATAGAATGAGCGAATGCTCCTTTGGTCTAAATGCACCTTAAGCCGATAAGTATCTTTTGTCCTTTTTGGTCTCATAGATATACCTATTGAAAAGACCGAAAGGGTATTCGTATTCCCTGTTTATATGAAAAGAACATGACGCTGATCGGTGACTGGATGATAAGTCATCATAAAAAAATGATTGCTTTACACAGTATTGGTTTAGACTATAATGTGTAAACCGATAATTTTTCAAATTAAATTAGTTTAATTATTCAAGAAGGAAACAGGAGATTACATTATTGTTGAATAGTAACTCCTAATTCATCTTAATATTGTTTTATTATATCACATTTACGAGTAAAATACCTGACTTCATTAGCGATGTTCTAATTCTATCGACACATAATCGAAGCGAAACACAAATTAGCGAGATCGCACTATATGACCTTGCGCGTGTTAATTTAAGAGACGCCTAGTGTACATTTATGTGGTAAAGATACATGCGTAATGTTTTGGGGATTAAACTCTTCTGTCAACTATTTTAACTGCTTGACTATACCTAGGAGGACTACTACTTTTTACTGTTTTGTAACATGATTTTGAGTAACAAATGCGGATTTATTAACCTTTGTTTCACGTCGTCGTATTGGATACAGGTAGTGTTTTAATAGTGCTCCTACATTGGCGCTAATAAATGTTAGTCAAGATCTTTTATCTTCTAACGAATGCTAAAAAATAAGTACCTATACAAATTTGCCAAATCAAAAGGTTCTCAATTATAAATATCTCTTATGCTGCCTCATTCTGTCGAGCATCAAACGCTGTAAAACTTCAAACTTAGTATTCTGACGAGCATTTAAAATTTTGTTCTCAAACCATTTGGCTCAGATTTTTTTCTCAATATCCAATATTATCTCCGCGTGCATTAATATCAACCATATCGTCCAAGAAGCCCAGTGTACGTGGTTGTGGGTTCGCACTTGTTGGCAGCAGGTCCCGGGGCCAGGGTACACTGGCCGGGATTTTTTGTTTGGCAGGTGCGCACGCGCCGGGTGTTGATTCCGGGGCGTCGTTGCGAATGAATACCGAGCCTGTGTCGAAATTCGTTCTTATTCATTTCATAAGTTTGTCAATTCGTGGCCTGTCAGGCTTGTTACTATGCCGGTAAAATACTGTAATTACGTAATTAGGTACCATTTCCGTTTCTAATTCAGGTTTTATTCTAAAGTAGAAAGTAATACCTACTTCTTCTTCTACCTAGCGTTATCCCGGCCTTTGCCAGGGTCCGCTTTCCTGCTACATTTCCTTCACTTTGCGCGATCTTGGGCATCTTCTACTGTAAGCCCATTCACACTCATGTCAGCCTTCACGACATCTAGCCATCGCTTCTTTGGTCTGCCGCGGGGCCGGGGGCCTAGGTTACTGCTGTAGAAAGTAATACCTACTAATATTATTAAAATGAATCTAAATCTGTCTAAGAAATTTCAAAGAGACTCATAGATACCACAGGAGACCTGGCAGCTGCCTCGCTCAACAAATCAGTCTCGCGATTCAACCTCGCGATCCAGCGGGGTAATGCTGCCAGCATCTTTGGTACGAGTATTATGCCGCGGGGGCTGTTTTTTTATATTCATTTATAGTGTAGTTTTATGATATTATAATATTAATTTTGTATAATTTTGACGAGTAAAGCGAAGTCTTAATTTTTTTAATAAAACAATTAGGTATCTTAAAAAAACTATATGTTTCATACTATTAGTATGAAAAGGGCCGAAAACGAAGGTGGCCGGTGATCTGGCTAAAGTACCTAAATATAATGTAAATTTAATATTGTGTTAATTAAATTCATTTAAATCTTATTTTATTTACCGGATCTACAGCTCTCTTTACACCGGCGCGTGAGCCATTTTCTTGCGCTCGCGCATAATAGCATTAGCACTGAATGCACCACCAGATGGCGCATGCACCTGGCGCCAACCTGCAGGCTGCGATGCGATTTATTCTATCACTTTTTTGGATACGCATCTGTTGCGACTCAAATATAAAGGATAGTATTGGACTGGGGCTTTGAAGAATGTTGCAGTATAAACTATACAACAAAGAACGTACAGCTACATAATGTAATGAATTGAATGAATTTTGTAACGTTAGTGACAATCAATGTGAATACTGCAAAGCGTCTTATATTAAAGACTTCGAAATAGTTCACAAATCAATCCTGCTGTAGACACAGTTACTACTATTCCAGATTAAATGTGGTAAGTATAAGTAAGTATATAAATAGCTACCGTTAAATATAACAGTTGAGACTCCAATAACATACTTAAATTATAAAAGAAGGAATAAATATTTTTATACGACAATTTTTACTAATCCTAATTCGGTAATCTAAATAATAACTTGTGGGTAACTTAGTAAGGCAACATAAGATAAAATAGGTCCATAAATACGCATAGATAAATCTGTAATAAAATACATATAAAACATACGTGTAGAATGTGTAGATACGATATATGTGCAGAGTGCAGACCAAGTAAATTAGTACGAGTAGGTGAGCTATTAAATTTCAAGAATTTGCTGATAACAAAGTCAGCATCCGCATTATCGGCAGACAATAAGCAAATGCCCGCGTGACGTCACTCGGTGCGCGCGCAGGTAACCGTAAACTCATAACACTGCGATCACTGTAAAATTGTACACATTGTTTTAATCATTGTACATTCAAGTAAATTTATATTTTGGGAATAGTAGCATTTTTAAGAGACAGGAAAATTTGTAAACTCAAAAGATAAATAGTAAACATCGAAATGATTTCACATTCCATAATACCTAAAAATAAATAGAAACACTATGATGAATGAAACTGGACCAAAAACAATACATATATGAATTGAAAATTATTAAGGTTCTAATGGGTAACTTATTATGTGTTGTCTTAAAATGGAACGAATTTATTGTTACAATAATAGTGTTGTTGACTTGTTGCGACTCAACCTATAGGTAAAGGATATTATTTGACTGAGGCTTCTTCTACAGTCAAGGCAAGAGCAAAAACTAGGTACTTTAAAGGCCCAGCCATTTTTCAATAACTACGTAACCCTATACGGAGCATACCCCGACACGCTCTTGGCCGGTTTTTTTTATTGTATGTTTTTATACCCATCTGCAAAGATATTTTAGCCCTCTGTACACAAAATGTGACGTCACGGGGTGTGCAGGTAGCCGACTTCCGCGCATGCGTCGCCATCTGTCTTGCGTCCGTCGGCGTGGGCGCACGCGTTCGATATTTGAAATTAGGTGAAGGAACATCAGTTATCTCAGATTTATTGATTATTGTAAAATCGGGTGTGAGTTGTTTCTAGTGGTGATAACGTGCACAGTGATAAAATGGTGAGTTATATTTTTTTTATAAATTAATAATTATTTACATGTTTATGTAATTCGTTTTTAGCATTTAAATAAGATGAGCGTTCTTGGCATTTAATTAAGAAAAAGACTGTTGAAAAATAAATCAAGAAAATAATAAATAATAGTTTGCTTTGTTTGGCCTTCTTTTTTGTTATTCTTAGTGTCAATTAAAAATACACTCGAATATTGTATAACTACCACATTTATTACTAATGCTAAAAACACAAAGTATAAATAGCAGTTAAAAGTTGAATAGATATTATTCGATTTCCTTAAGTTAAAATTTTCAAAGAAAAGATAACGGAAAATTTTACTTTCTTATACTTGTAAAAGTGCCTATTATCTTATACTTGTAAATTAATGTTAATACAAGTTATCATTAAGATATACATAACTGTCAGTAATTATACAATTGAACCAAGTATGCATTGATTGTATTAATATGCCAATCCATTTATTAATCATCCAGTAGGCAGCAACGTACATTACATATTAATTTATCTTATCGATGCTACGTCGCGCTAATTTTATGCTGTCGATATAATAATTGTGCATAATGAATAGCATAAGACTGAGGCGCTATATCGAAAATTCTAAATATTAACTCGTCATATTGTCTACCTACTTGCGCGACAGAAATTATACTTATAGATTATTGTTAGGTACTTTAGGTTAAACTAAAATAGATTAATAAAAACATAAGTCAAAACAAAATGAATATATATACCTATACAGGGTTTTTTTTCATTTCCGTTAAATTGGACAGGTTACTTGGTACATTAATAGAAGTTGCAAAGTATATCGGCTTATGTTAATATCGTAAAAATATATGTTTACATAAATATATAAACACACATAATAATAAAAGTAACAAGGCCGCAGGGCAGCTTGTGGCGAGCTGTTGGGGAGTAACGACCCCCACGGACCCGAGTGCTCCCGAGAGTCGGTCAGGGTCCCCGCCTCCGGCGTGTCTTCGTCGGTCGGTCTGGAACCCCAAGGGGACCCGTAGGACTCTCAGCTCTGGCTTGCTTAACTGGCCGTCCCAGAGAGGAGTCGTCAGAGCTATATGCTCTAGGGGTGGAAGTGTAAAATTGCGTAAGTCGCGAGTTGGTGCAGCGGCTTTCAAGCCACTGCGCAGAAAGCGGTGTACACCTCTCTACACTCCTGAGCCGCCTACACCGGTGTTGCCTCTGGCTGTCTCTTGTGACGGCATTTACGGGGGCCCATCTAGTCGGCGGCGAGTCACCGCCTGCCTCGATAGCAAAGAGAAATCATTGTTATGGCAGGTGTCCGGACCTCTTTTCTATAGTTCCATTTCTGATCCATCCATCCTCCATCACCATAGCCCATTAGTCTTCTCCATTACTTTTCAATAGTCTCTATACGCCTGTTGGGACCGGTTTACGGATATCTATTGATGTGCCCGTGAATGGGTTGCAGCAGGTGTACTACACAGCGAATTTCTCCAAAGGGCCTCTACGTGTTGGATCTGTATCCCCGCGCAAGCCTATCAAAAAACCGGGATTTGTAAGCCCGTGATTCCCAAGGAAAGTAATAACAAATGTACACACCCCTTCCGCCCCGCTCCCCGTACCACAGGAACGCGAATAACAAAATGCCCGCGAACTTCTAAATCTGCAAATTTCGAGATTTTGTCTCAGGCACTCTAATGAAGTCTTCGTTAGAGTGACAGAGAAAAATCCTTGAAATGTATGAATTTAGAAGATCGTTATAGTAGTCCAGACTGAGAAGGCCTGTATTGCGAGCATTGACATCTAACATTGGGATCATTGACAGCACAATAGTAATGACTTTATCGGCCGCGGCATTTCCGGAGTTTCCGGACCGATACGACCTTCAAACACAACCTCGCATTGTAAAACGATTAATAGTTTTTAGTTTAAATTCTCTTACAAAATAATAAAAAATACTAATTTCGGTAGTAGATAAAGTGGTGATTTAATTATAGGATTTAGTATAAATAATGATGTTTAAGAGTAAGGCTGAAAAAGCGCTGGTGTTGTGATAGTGACCCCGCTGGTTTCGTTTACTTATCAAAAAATTTTACATATTAAAAATATATATAAAAAGGTTGTAAAATTTGGTATGGCTCCAGTTGTCGTTTACACTTCTCGAATAGAGTCATAATATTAAAGTTTACTAGTCAGACCACACATTATAATGATGTTCATGTTTGCTTATCGCATCATCTTGACTTGACTATATTAAATTGTGTAGACACATCCATCGACAGGTGCCAGGCAGACTGATACTTCCTGGATGCTTAGCCAAGTTGCCAATCGCTAGCGCTTAGTAGCGTATCGTAGTTTTTCCTCTCTTTCATATTAGTGCGACAAAGACAGTTAACTGCCTTTCGTTTACGATTGACGATTAAGCGCTAGCGATTGGCAACTTGGCTAAGCACCCTGGACATCTTTGTTTAGCTATCGGTTCCTTGATTAGGCCTGGCACCAGTATTGGACACTTACTTGAGTCACCAGTGATGGACGCTTTCTGCGGATTTACCATGAGTTGGGAAGTAAATGATACATTAGGCTTTACTCGATACGTAAAGCAGGTCATCGCGCTCGCTCGAATATATCGAATATATAATGCATATTTCCGATACTTGGAAAGTCATGGTACTTACGGCTACTGGCCACAACTTTGCGCGATTTCAGATTTTACTAGCCAACTCGAAAATACAGATTAATTAATTAATTATTGAATCACAATTACGTAACATTACAGCTAGCGCCAAAGCGTTACATTGATTCTTAATCTAAACTACTTGCTACTTACTAACTAATTAAAAACTATCTTAATACTAATGAAGACTGATGTCACTGACTGGTGTACCGTAAAACTACCCAACTATAGTCCAAAAGCTTCCAACTATGGTCCAAAACTGAGTCAAATATCCTGAATTTAGTGTAATTATTATATTATTGATGCAGTTGTTACACAAAGTCTCCTCATTCATGATTGAAAAACTTAGATAAAACCAAAATAAAAGATTTCCATTGATGCTTAATTACGAGTTGAACTTGTGGATAGTTAGTACTTGTAATAGTTGTAGTCTATAGTTGTATGGTTTTACGGTACTGATGTCAGATGTGTTAAAATTACTCAAAAATGTGTCCCAGTGGATTATCATCGCAAATATTTTATGTATTTACACATGTTTTCGTTATGGATTTTCACATTTATCATCCTTCATCATTAGTAATAATCGAAGAACCCAATGATGGCCAGATATGTAATCTTTATTGCACAAATAATCATCAAATTAAAAATTAAAAAATCCGACTTCAACCGATTTCTCCAAGATCTCCGATTTGTTTCCATCATTGGTTTCCTCAAATCCTACTTTCTGAATGCAAATTCTTGTAAATGAATGAAAATTATCAAAAGAGCCATACATGTAGGTACCTATAAAATTTGAAGAGATCCCTCGATTTCTCCTAGATCCCATCATCAGACCCCAACTTGCCAACGGGACCATCTCGGGGTTATACACGCTCGATCACAAAAAAAAATCGGTTCATGATTCTCGGAGATATCGGGTAACATACATACAACAAAAAAATCAGCCGAATTGAGAACCTCCTCCTTTTTTGAAGTCGGTTAAAAAGAGTACAGAAGCTAACTTAATGCCATGGGACATTCTCTACCAGTTAAACCTTTAGGTGAAGCAGATTTTACAAGGACGTCCAGATATTTCCTTCGATATTCATCTGATTCGAGAAAATATTGATATTGGCCAACTCATAGACGTTTC